>JAECUM010008185.1:0-142124 GCA_016617855.1 Megalonaias nervosa | reverse complement strand
AACGTGGTCTGTTCTAACAAGGACTTATACTTTAAAAAAAGGTGAGTGTTCTAAACGATTTAAAGCGGCTGATCACAGTGATCATTAAAAGTTGGAATATACCTACCATCTGTGTACAAAGGTCATTCTAAATAAATTTATTAATTAATAGCGTGTGCGGTCAGATCATTCACATCGGTGTGGACGCATCAGACCGAGTAGTGCATTACACAGTTAGCCTCTATCGCCATACAAAATATTAAAGAAATGGGGATAACAATTAGTTGGTCTACGGTTGTACATGTCATTCATGTGCTAACGGGTACCCGTTAAATTTCGCAACGGGTACCCGGGTTGGTTGGTCATGATTTTTGACAGCCCTACTGATGTCACCTGTTCATTAAACTGCAACTTGGCTGTATACAGATCTGACCAGAATATACCAGCATAGAGTTTAGATCAGTGGTGTCAAATTCATTTGCTGTGGTGGGCCAGATTTGATATAAATGTAGTTCACTCTGGCAATACTTATGAATTATGATAAGCTCACAAATTTAACACTAACAAGAGGCGTGATCTGTAGTTGGACTAATGAGTCTGGCAGGCTTTATATTTGACACCCCTGGTTTAGATGCTTAATGATATTTAATAACGGCAGTATGCAGCCATGAAATTTCAAAATGGCCATGTGACATAGGGTTGTGTTATTCCACGTGGATTTACAAGTCATCAAATGTAGAACTTAATCCAGAAGTATTCTGTACATACCGCCAAAAGGACCCTTCAACAGATGGTCACTCAAGAGGTGAGAGAGATACTGGTAAGTGTCTAAAGTGCACACTGAAGTGTTGCAGACATTTCTGCCTGCAAACATTACTTGATTTCATGATTAGGTGACATCAGACTATCAAATTTTCGATCAGTATCAACTAGGGGAAAATTAATCAGTGTAGTGATGTGTCTATACTTTTTCCATATCGATACAAGAAGTGAAGAATCAGCACAAAACAATACTTACCTGTACACATCTTTAGCAATCATGAATAATTATAAGCCATTTGCCTTTTTAGTCTTTAAATTGAGAATTGTTCTGAGAAAAACTATACAACACCCACTGACCTTCTACAAATTAGCAAACACTGCAGCATCTTATCAACCCAACCCTTCTCCTGCACATGTACAATCTCTCCTTTTGGTGCATGAATGTTTTTGAGCTTTGGTATGATGTGAACAATTACCATTAGTGGCAACACATCTCCTGAAGCAGAAACTAGAAGGATTAAGGTAAGATTTTTTTATCTGCACCAGTCATGCAAATTCCCTGTGTTAATCCCCTTCTTACTGATGGTCTGTCCTAGAATGAGATCAAAGTACACTGGAGTTTCATTGATGTTAATAATCATATTGTTGGCAAAATCATGTTCTCTTCTGGCCTTTATGAATTCAGCAAATGATTTTATTTTCTTCTCCAAATCTTCTGGGAGATGCTGTTTCATCAATGTCTGTGCACAATGCATTAGATTGTGTTGCTTTAAAAACTTCCATTGCTGCAATTTTTTTTCAAAATTTAAAAAAAAATTGATTTTGTATTTTAAAAAAAAAAAAAAAATCAGCACACTTAAAAGAATCCGTTTTTTTTCTTCTGAGGTCAGTTTGCTTTTCAATAAAATAACCTTTGTAAATGATTTTTATTTGCAAGATACTGTCATATAGTTAACCTGGATATAATACAATCTTGGTTATTTTGTACCTTACACTGTGTCATGCATGAATGGCAGGTGCCTTGAAGTAATCAGTTGATATTTCCCTCTCTCTTTTTCTTGTTTGCGATTTTGTTGGATCCAGTTTTCAGTCTGATACAATCATCAAACTTCTGAGAACAACCAAACATGATTCATTTATCTGCATTCACATCAATGAACCATGTGTCGTGTGTTATTTGACATAATGTGATACATGCTACAGTATGGATGCATATGCTGCATATATGGAGTATGTGAATATTTGTCTTTAATGCTCATGATTAAAATAAAGAGAGAAATAAATGATAACAACATAAGGTTGGTTTCTCTCATTTTATTATCAAGTAAGTTTTTTGTTTTTCTGTTTTATTGCAGCATGGAGTAGGGGCGCAAATTCAACACAAATTTATTTTGTTTCTTAAGTCTTGGGACATATGACTAAGATTAACCCTTTACCTCATAGAGTGTATGGCTTTTTAGCCCTTCAGTATGCATGTAGCAAAGTTACCCATTGCAGTGTGCTATAAATAGAATACCTGTTAACTGTTCCACTCCATACCCATAGGCCTGTTAAGCAGTGAAGTGTATGTTATGTTTAACAGCAATTTTAACCATTTTATGTTTTTGGTACACATACATTATGTATGGAAAGATTTAAGAGCAAAATCCAATCGTTATATCTGTATAATTATTTTTCACAAATTTTTTTATGTGCTTTAAAATCTTGAGAGAACTTGTTCACCGTAAAGTCCGTGACACCACGTCACCAGCCGTAGCTGCCATTTCTCATTCTCGAAATTTACAAGTTCTTTGTCTGTCTACATCACTAAATCAGCTGAATTTGATAATTTATAAAAACTAATGGCTTCCTACATCAGTATCAGAGCCTTTACCTAAGTTATTGAAGCTTTCATAGTTGTGGTTCTAATCGTGAAAACTCCAGTAAGTACTGAATGAAATCCGTGACCTCCATTTTGCAGAGTGGAGAATACGACCCAGTTACTTTAAATAGCAGATTTCGATCAGAGCATAAACAGTGATCACGTGATCTGACGTAATGGTCATTCACACCAATGAATGTAGTATCTAATAGAGGTTTTCCCCGAAGGTGGCGCCACAAAAACCCACTCAAAATGGCTGATGTTTACAGCAGATGTCAAAAGGCGCTTCCATGAGAATGGTGTAGTGGTGTCAAAAGGCGCTTACATATGAATCGGGTAGAGGCGTCCAAAGGCGCTTCAATGCAAATGGAGTAGAGGCGTCCAAATGCGCTTGCATGAGGTAAAGGGTTAAACAAGTTTCACCATAAGTTCTGGGACAGGAAAAAATTATCATGTCCCAATATATATGGTAAATATGGTAGACTGAATTTCATGATGAGGTTTTAGTATAAACCCGCAGCTGGACCAATGCTCATGGGTCTTACTCTTATCATTTTTCTTCTGCTGTGCAGCTGACATTATCTCTAATAGGTATATATCTAAGGCAACAGTTGCTGACATGATCTCTAATAGGTATGTATCTAAGGCAACAATTGCTGACATGATCTCTAATAGGTATATCTCTAATGCAACAATTGTGTTCAGCTAGCATGTGAAATTCGGATACTTTGAAAACAAACCAACTGGAATATTGTAGTTGCTCCCATTAAGGGATTGGACCTGCGAAAGTGAATTTGATTCCAACCATAGGATCAGCCTGATTCAACTACATTGGCATGTCTTTGGGCACTTCTCTCCTGGCCTTGTCATGATATAACCTTCATGTGTTGCCTGAATTGACTGTTATGGAATAACCTAAGTCAAGGCAATTTAATCAGCTAGCCTCTGCATGATATAATGTGTTGCCAGGATTGACTGCCATGGAATGACTTTAGTCAAGACCCTTTACTCTGATAGCGTTGGCGTATTCAGATCTGCAGTCACGTGTTGAAATATAAGAATTTGCACTGTTTGTTCTAATAATGAGTTCAAGCAAACAGACTTGGCCATGATTGTCAGCACATCTTGGTACAGATCACAACCTATGCTGTTTGTATTTGTGTACATGTTATATACATGTATGGTGTTCAAATATTGGGGTTGTCAATTCACTCACCCAACTTGAAATGGCATTGAAAATTTTAGGTGATTAAGTGAATTTTCCAATCACTTGCCCATTTCTGTGAGTGTTAATTCCAGGCTGACTAATGTTTGTCATTTATTTTTAAAAAATGTTATGTTAAGAACATTGCTAAATTTATTTTTGCTGGCAGTTTGTTTCCGTTGTTTTGATCAAGCTCATACAGGCACTTCTCTCTCCCTATTTAGTGCTGATAATCATAAATGCCAACCCTAGTCTTACTGAAATGATCCTTAAGTTACAGACTTAAAGAATCATAGCCAAAATTACAAATATATAATTGTTGCAGTGAAATCTAGACACTAGTTTGTCTATATTTGATACAGATCCAGCTTTCATACTAGGTTCAGTGGAATTGGTCCAGGAACCAATCTGCTTGTTACATTAGTGCCTCAGATGCTTTAAACAGCTCATATTTTTCATGCAGAACACCTGCATGATCAAGCTAGTGCTTATGTCATTTTATAGAAATGGTGCCACATGAAAAAAAAAATACTTTGAAGACAATAGGGACAAGAAGAAGTTTAAACAATCAGCATAGAAGTGTAAAAAGGAGTATTCACATCTGGGGGAATAAAGCAGGAAACGCATTTCATAGAACAATTCACTCTGATATTTATTATCCTAGTAACATGTTGCTGTATAGTTGTTTATGTGCTACATGTAATTAAACTAGCCTAGATTTTGGTCAGTCAGAGACAACTACCATGATGTCAAGGCTACCAAGGGGATAAAGCTATTCATAGGGAAATGAAAACGTGAACAAATTAAAAAGTTTAACTTTCTTGCAAGATGCCCCACCTTCATTTAACTTGATGGCCAGATATATATTATTTCAAAATATTGGAAATTTAATTTGGGTTTTACGATGCCATTGGTAGCAATCATAAGCAAGAACTTTTTTGTTGCAAACAGGAGACTTTAACAGCACAATAAATATACTCCAATCACTATGAAAAATGAAACAATGCTTTTATTTAAGTTTGCTGCTGACTTCCTTTGATCAGAGGTCTTCAGCTTGCTTTGATGAAGGTTCATGTGTTATTGAAGGCGCTGCTAAAGGCCTTCTTTGAAGGATCAAACAAATGCCCATTTGTTATTGCTGCAGCCACATCAAATAATTGTAAAACATTGACAGAGACAATTTTTAAAAAATTTGTTTAGTATATATACAGAACGATTGATGCTTCAAAAGTAATCAGTTTTCTTTGAAGTTTCAGCAAAACTATTTTTCTGGTACATTTTTCAAAAAGAAAAAAAAATTGCCATCGTTTGGTAGATTGTAGTCCTTCCGGTTCCCACCTTCAGAGGTTGTCTATTGTAGCTAGTCAGGTAGCATGACTGTTTTGGTTATCATATATACTCGCGTATAAGCTGAATAATTTAGGAAAAAATAAAGGCCTGGAAGAAGGGAGATCGGCTTATCCATGGGCCAATGTCTAAACTTGACAGTTTTTAAGTCTTTTTGTTGATTACTGTAATAGCTGTTAATCTTGGGAGATGAAAAAATATTTTTTTCCATGTCCAAAGACATATGTATGAAAAAAATTTCAGTGACCCAACACTTACTAAACTGTTATAAAGTACTATGATTGATTTTGTTATTATTTTGCATGTGCATATTTTCTGATTTCTCCAACACGAAAGTAAATGTAAATACAGACTTCATAATTCGCGGGCCGGTTGAGTTTACCTGGGAGACCAGGCTGAACTATGTGTACAGTACTTGCACAGGGCAAAGCATGCAGAGTGTCACTTAAATCCTTATTCATTCCCAAACATATTAGATGCAGATTTTGCTTTATCCATTGTTTCGACCAAATTGCAATCTTTCATATAACATTTCAGCTAGTCCTTAATAGCTATTTCATTTACGTTGAATCACGCGCTCATGAGTTACTCATTTTCAGTGATATAAGCGATCCTACAAACTGAGGTAATATTTATGAAAAGGTATGCATGTTTAATTGTACACTGCACATAACCAGCATAACTTAAATGTTCACGAAGAGTTGTAATAATAAAGGCTAAAATTCTCATTATAGATCAACTAGGATCAACATCAATCTATTTTAGTTTTATGTTTTTGCTGAACAACATCATAACTTTGATGTTTCGGTGTCTCCTTTGTTGATAGTTGGGGGATTTGTCTTTCGTTTTCCAACAGCAATACAGACCAGTTAATCATTAAAACCCTGAAACTGACTTGTGTTAAGAGGGAATTTTGACCGGCAACTACACGAGTACATTGATGTGTAATTGCCTTTCATTCCATAATATTAGCACGATTACCGTAGTTTTGTAAAACGAGCTGTAAGGCGTACCTCTCAACTTTTCAAAAAGCCAAGCAGAATAAAAAAAATATAGAGATAGGGACCTAAAATAGGGAGGTTTTTCATGGCATTTTTAAAGTCTTGTTTTCATTAAATATTTTTCGATCTTCTTGGTCCAGTATGCATGAAATTCGCAATGGACACACCGTTTGTCCCTGGGACATGCCCTATTTTCCCCTAGAACGTGCCCTACTTTCATATTCTGGTCAGCTGTGGCCAAACTGCACAATAGCAAGTTAGTCTTAAATAAACCAGCAAGAAAGCCAGTGTGACTAATTAAAGTTAATCCTTATCGATGCAACTATTTTGTGAAAACAACTGGCCCTCTGTCATAAGTCAAAGAAACCATGTTCTACACTACTGTGTGTTATGCCAGCACCAGCAATTGATTGGCAAATAAAGGATTCCCAATTTTGTTGAACTAAAGGTACCTAAATAGGCAGCCTCATGGTACCGTACATGTGGCAACTATTTTCCCCATGTTGAATATCCAGCCTTATTCTCTTATTGTCAACTCGTAAGGCTTTTAGTATTGTTTACTCTAAAACGTGTATTCTGAATTAGGTTTTTGAGAACACGTTTGCTGCGTGGTATGTACTTTGATTTCTTCTTTTAATATAACGATGGTAATTAACTTTGATATATATGGTCAGGCCCTGCGCTTGTTGTTTTTCTTGTGTGTGCAATGAATGTTTGGCGCCTTTTCAAACCTTTGATTGGCGCCTTTCAGAAGGGTTGGCACATATTATTTGGTGGAAGCACCTGTGTGCATCATGCACTTCGCACATGCAACCAGGCGGGTCTGTATACGGTATAAAAATGCCAGGTGTTCACTCTCGTAAGTTTCTTTGGTGGGACTGGCATTATGGCATATGGAGTTGGAGCATTCATAGTGATCATTCTTGGGATTGAAATTAATTGTTGACAATTTTATTCTTCTGGTTTATTTTTTGTTCTGGTTTATTTTTTTATTTTTGTATTGTTGTAGAGGTAAGAAAAATCATAAATTTACGTGAATAATGTTTGAACTTAACCTTCTATTTAGTGAAGAAGCAAATTCTTTCTAGTAATTATTTCATCACAACATTATTCACAGGTGATACAACAGAACATGGCTTCCATGGATTACATATGGTATATCTTTTATGTAGGACTTTTCTTTTTTTAGGAGAAATGAAAATCGAAGACATAATGTAATAATCGGGAGTTCTCTCCAAAAATCGGGAGAGGTTATGAAATCAGGAGGTACATGTGGAGCAACTCCAAAAATAGGGATTTTTTTTTTCCGGCATGAGAGTTGACAGGTATGGTGTAAGGTCACTTACATCAAAGCAAACTACAACTCAGCTTTTACGGTATTAGCATAATTTTCGAAGCACTATTTCTGAAACTTCATTATTGTATTTTGGAGATATCATTAAAGTTTAGTGCAGTGGTGCCCATGATTCAACTCCAAGGGATGTACTTCATTCAGCAGAATGTACTTATTCAGCATGTGTTAAAACCTACAATGTACATGCAGTGGCGCCATTATATAAATATGTTCAGTAACCTAATTGCGAGCATTGAATCAGACTGTATTTGTTGTTCATTGTGTTGTCATAATGGGATCATATTTTAAAGAGTTAGATATTTACAATTTCAAGGCAAAGTAAAAACATAATTACTGCTGCACTGATTTAAAATGTCCAATGCAATTATGCATAAACAAACAATAATTGAGTCAAAAGGGAGAGGTAGTGTTACAGCAACTCGCGATGGCTAAATTCTTGTTATTGTTCGATCAAATTATACACAAATCTAAATTAGGCAAAAACAATAAGAAAACAGAAAATTAAATAAATTGTTTCAAACAAGTTTATACCATTTATTTTTAATAATCATACATGCCAACCCCGAGATAAGTATATGTGTAATTTGTTAATATGTTTGCCTAAATAAATGCACTTAGAACTTACCTTGTGCATCTTGTGATGGGTCGGCTTATACGCAGGTCATGCACTTTTTAGTGTTTATACCTGTTCAGTTTGAGGGGGTCGGCTTATACGCAAACGGGCTTATATGCGAGTATATACAGTATATTACGGCATACAGTGCTAAAGCCAGACATCAGCATAAGCGGATTATGATATAACAATGCTGTGTCAGTGTGGTTTGTCAATATGAACAAAGGATTTGTTTATGTAACAATAGATTCCAGTGCAATTTTAGATCCAAGTTTCAGGGTTTTCAGTAGATGCATACCCTCGGGTTTTGATACGTGGAATTTAAAAATGACACATTTTTACGCGTGGAAATTTTTATTTGTGTGTCTTTTTGTCGCATGTAGATTTTGGGCTGGAACATCAATCTTAATTAACCTTGATTTGCTTCCAGCTTAGTTTCTTACTAAGAGGATGCTGTCCATAACAAATTTACTGTAGGAGGCACTGATTGACATCTGCTCGACAATAGTTTAGACCTTGACAGCCAATAATATCACACCAAATGGAAGATATACATGAACTGGGCGGAGCTAACAGTTCACTGAAGTCAGGCTTAGATTCATCTGACTTAGGTTGGATTGTTTTGAGATTACATTTGAAGTTTATGATAAAGGAAGAGGAAACAATTATGACATGAATGGACTGCATTTTGATCAGATATCAGCATTGGTATGTTTAGACATCAAATTATAATCAGCTGGTCAGAACTGGAGCATATCATTATGGCGGCTCGAGAAGCAGATTGACAATGGAAGTGGACCAACTTTAACTGCTTTATTAGCAAGTTGCTTCATTTAGCTTGATGTTTAAAAGTTCGGAATCATTTATGACTTCACTGGAGTCATTTCTCATAAAATATCAGCATTTGTTTGATTGCTCTTTAAATTATAATCAGTTAGACAAAATGGGAATATATGACTTCTCGCTAAGCTAGTTTTTATCGTGGGATTGTGTTTTATTGGTGATCAATTTGCTTAAATCTGCAAAACTTTTAAAACCTCAAACATTTTAATTAATGGATGAATCAGAAAAAAATTGAACGGACATAACATTTAGTGCATACATCTGAACTTGAAAATCACAGTGGTGCACAGAAGTATATTTTCTTTTCTGTCTCGCTAACGACCTGGCGGTAATGAATTTTCTGACCCTGAGACTCCAAAGAAACAGAAAGATAGTGTCAGCTCTGAGGAGAAGAAGAAGGGTCAATCTCCAAAATTTGTTAGAAAATTTAAGGACGAGTAGAAAAGTGAACTGACAATTCTGTGATGTACATCATTGATATTTGAATAATATATAACCTTCATAGTTGTATGGGTCTGCAGTGTTACTAAAATTTAACTTCTTTAGCAGTTTTATTGTATCAGTACATTATGCCATTGGTTATCAAACCATTGTATGCAAAAACCTGCCATGATGAATTGAATCAAACATGAATCATATATTGTATTTCTTTTAAAGGACAAGACCTTTGGACTGAAAAACAAGAAGGGAGCAAAACAGCAAAAATTCATCAAAACTGTCACACAGCAAGTCAAATTTGGCAACGTGAAGAGTAGCAAGGTGAGTTACGCAGAACAAAAAATAAAGAAAAACTTAGGCATGTCACTTTTGTTAATATAACAGGGACTCTTTAATGGAAATGAGTATAGATGGACCAGTGGCATAAGCAAGTAATTACATGTTAGTACATGTATCATCTTGGCCTAATTTTACTTGTTAGTACTGGAAATCACCTCGGCCAAATTACATGTTAGTACTGGAAATCACCTTAGCCTAATTTCATGTTAGTACAGTGGTCCCCCTCTGACCAGCGGCCACCCGCTCCTTACAGCCAGAATCCGTCGGCCCCGACGAGTTTGTGTTCAAAAGTACACCTCGCGAAAGGCCACCCCGCTAACATGACCAGCAGCCAGCATATTAGTGCAAAAATATAAAATTTACCCCTCACAAGCGGCTGCATTTTATTTTTGTAATAAGTATCCAGAATCAGTTTTCTATTCATAACATGTGTTAAGTAATCCGATTTCTGTTTCCTGATGTCAGGTTTTCGTTACTAAAAGAAGTGTTGACTAAAGTACATATACCAATAAGGTTAATATATCATTTACGCCTCACGAGAAGCCACATTTATTCCATAAAGCCGAGAAAGACTCAAATTTGAATCCATACAAAAAGGTAAGTACACGTAATCCGATTAGCCTTACTGCTGTGTTAGTTCACTTAGTGTAAAGAAATGTAGAAGCAATAGGGTACCAGACTGCGACTAATTAATCACGTGACAAGATTGCTGCCTTTAAAAACATGGCATTTTGTTTAAATGCAGAAAAATTGTTTTATCAGTCTTGTAGTTGGCAACATTGTTGATTACAACTGGATGTAATTGTCAAGATCATAAGAGGGTCAGCATAGGCTAAAAATAGATTTGTGCATTACGACACACACACAGAAATTAACCTTTAACAAAACAGGGTGGGGCCCCGAGTGGCCGAGTGGTCTAAAGCGCTTTCCGTTGCGGATCACTGCCATCTCACCTCTGTCTGCGTGGGTTCAAGTCTAGGATTCGGCGAATGTGGATATGTGAGAAAGCTTGCCAGTAGCTTCTCGTGGGTCGGTGGTTCTTTCCAGGGATTTCCCGGTTTTTTCCTCCACCATTAATACTGGCCACCATGTGTTTCATATATTTGCCAAATACTTTTCTTCATTGTTCACTGGAAGAGCCAGAAAATTATGACAGGTTGTTATCACAGTTTTATGATTTTTAGGCCAGGGAGTGAAACTTAAAATAAAATGGATGCCATGTGTAGTCAACATGGTGAATGTACTGTGGTATGCTGACATAGGAAAATGTTTAGGAAAAACATGCAGGTAACTTTGCAGGTTGGAATATTAACTATAAGACTTCATATACTTTATACTAATTTTGTTATGGGGAGGTGTGGAGGATGTTTGAATGTTAAAAAAAATTTGCAATTATAATTTTCATCTCTTCATAAAGAACAAACATTTGAAAAGTTTTAATATGATAAATGTTCACAGTTGAGCTATGATCAAATTAGATCACAAAAAATAGTAACTATTTACATGGAATGAAGGAAGATATGGTACATTACAGACTGTATGTAGATTTGTTGGTCTCGATGACTAAGGTGGTAGAGCATTCACTAATTAACTAATTATTAGGAAGATCCAACAGTACTTTGTTTGATAAAGATACATTTAATGTTATCCATGTCTATTCATTGCATCTGTCGATCATAAATTTTGTACATGCCAAGTTACTTTTGATGGACTTTATCGATTGAAGCCAAATTTGTGTGATGCTTTTATTAAGAAGACACGGGTCAAGGTCGATTGCTGCCATTCTCAACAAGATTTTACAGATTTATGGCCCTTGTTTGACTTGGCACTCCATCCATTGTTTGTCTGTCATCTGATGTCCATCCTTTAGCACAAGTTTGTTATTGCTGCTTCTGAACTACTTCGAGGATTGCAGTGAAACACACTACTGATCTTGGGGGTCTTGGATTGGGTTTTCAGGAGCAGCAGGGGCAGCTCTAGTTTCTACCCTTGGATAAAAAAAGAGATTAAAACATCAGGTGAACAGGAGCCAGTTTTTAGCTCTAGATTAGAAGAGATTATGAGATGGACAGTTAACTGTCATCTGACATTTGTCCTTCCATTAACATAAGTTTGTTACCACTACTCCTCCCAAACCACTAGTCTGATTGTCATCAGCCATAAAAACTTGTGGGATGGCCTTTTGTCTCTTGTCCATCTATTGGCACATGTTTGAAATTGCTGCTACTTCTGAACTACTTGTAGCCTTGCCATCAAACTTGACACGCATTGATACCTAGGTTGAGTTGGTCCTAAATGAAAAAGATACTATTTTCTGACATACATTGTTGTTATCTGTACCCATTCTGAATGGATGGTGATTTTAACATGGGGTTTTGACTTGAAGACTTACGATATCTAGTTGGTCCTAAATGAAAATGGCACTGATCTGACATCCAGGATGGACAACATGGCATCTATTGTTGCATCTAAATGGAAGATCATATCAGTATGAAGTTTTAACCGTAAGACTTCTTATGATGCCTGATTGGTCCTAAAGGACACCAGTATGGTCATGGTATGAGGTTATCACCAAAAGACTTCTGATGTCCAGTTTATTTTAAAGGAAATGGTGCTAATCTGATATCCATTATGGCCACCATGGCATCCTTACTTAAAATCTTACTAATGCTGCTGCTCTTAAGTGGAAAGTCATATCAGCAGGGGTTTTTAAAAGAATTCTTATGGTGTCTACATGGTCTTGAATGAAATTGACACCAATCTTGCACCTAATATAGCCACCGTGGTGGCCATCTTTAAAATATTGTAATCAATATTCCTTCAGGACAGAAAGTCATATTGACATGGGATATTTGCCAGAAGACTTCTTATGGTGTCTAGTCATCCTAGACTAAAATATTGCCAAAATGACATCCATTATGGTGTCTAGTTCATCCTAGATTAAAATATTGCCGAAATGACATCCATTATGGTGTCTAGTTCATCCTAGATTAAAATATTGCCAAAATGACATCCATTATGGTGTCTAGTTCATCCTAGACTAAAATATTGCCAAAATGACATCCATTATGGTGTCTAGTTCATCCTAAATTAAAATATTGCCAAAATGACATCCATTATGGTGTCTAGTTCATCCTAGATTAAAATACTGCCAAAATGACATCCATTATGGTGTCTAGTTCATCCTAGATTAAAATATTGCCAAAATGACATCCATTATGGTGTCTAGTTCATCCTAGATGAAAATATTGCCAAAATGACATCCATTATGGTGTCTAGTTCATCCTAGATTAAAATATTGCCAAAATGACATCCATTATGGTGTCTAGTTCATCCTAGATTAAAATATTGCCAAAATGACATCCATTATGGTGTCTAGTTCATCCTAGATGAAAATATTGCCAAAATGACATCCATTATGGTATCTAGTTCATCCTAAATTAAAATATTGCCAAAATGACATCCATTATGGTGTCTAGTTCATCCTAGATTAAAATATTGTCAAAATGACATCCATTATGGCCGTCTTGTAAGTCTTATTATTGCTACTTAACGAAAACAGATGATTACATTGACAGGGTTTTTACCAGAATGCTTCTTATGATATCTGGTTTGTTCTGCGTGAAAATGGTGCCAATCATACATCCAGTAAGGCTGCTATAATGGCCATGTTGAAAATTTTGTTATCACTACTCCCCCTGAAGTATGGATTGTCATATTGACATGGGCTTTCACCAAAAGACTTCTAATGATGTCTAATTGGTCCAAAATAAAATACTACTGTCCTTACATCCAATATGAATGGAAATCTTGTAATCATCTAAGAATATTCAACATTCAGCAGTTAAAATGAAGATATTATCGATTTCATGGAAATTCTCTTTGGCTAATACAGCATGAGACCTTTGCAGGACTCTTGTTATAACATGTGACAGAAGACATATTTTCTTGCAGCTAAAAGAGGTTGATGACAAAGATAAAACCAAGAAGAAGAAGGAACAGGAAGAATTGAATTCTTTGTTCAGACCAGTCACACAAACTGTATCGAAAGGTCAGTGGGTAATCAATTTCTATCCTGAATTGGAGATTGGTAAAGTTGCACCAATCTGGCACTATATGTCAGTCATTTGATGTTTAAAATTTTAAAAAATGTGTTGATTATCGAATATTTAAAATTGAAAAAGATGCTGAGCCTTTTTGCTGTGTAAAATATTGCTGCAGCTGATTTTGTTTACTTGTTTTGGCTTATCTGTCTTTCATCATTGATAGGTATATTTTGGTAACTTTTCCAAACTATTTCATTATATATTAAATTTGAAAATAAAAAATTTCTTGTAATAGAGAATAATACATTATTGAGTAAGCATTGTTTTAGCATTGCATGCATGATGTCTGGCAATTACATGTATGCCAAGCTACATCCTTGTCTGCTTCTATCGCCCTCTTTAAAGTTTTACCAATTTAACATATGGGGGGAGGGGTGCAGTGAACAGATTCCACATACTTTATTTAAGTGAGCTTCAAAATTTATTTTCTATGCCCCCTTCCCCCACCACACCCAGTCTTCATTGATGCATTTAAATTTTATTCTTTTTATTACTTTTTAGTGTATTAGAATTGATGCATATACAATTTTGGTTATCCCTCTTCTCTACATGTGTATTTCTACACTGTGGCAACTTGAAGATACACATATCTCATACTGTTTTAGTTCATATACAGTATATGAAGAGGACTGCTCTGGTGGCCTAAGTGGTTAGAGCATCTGCCTCAGGTACGGGAGGTCATGGATTCGAACCCAGGCCAAGTCATACTGAAGACTTATAAAAATGGTACATGCAGCTGTCTCGCTTGGCACTCTTCCTTAAGAGGTTAGTGTTAGGACTGGTCAGCCTGGTGTCAGGATAATGTGAATGGGTGGGACATGATGCTGCAAGTCTGCGGCATGATGCCCCAGTGCTAGACATGACTATCAACTGCCACATTGCAGGCATCGTAGCGATGTGACTGAAAAATTGTCAAAGCTACGTTAAAAATCTAAATCACATATACACACTGTATATGAAGAAAGACTTGGAATAACATGCAAATGAAAGTTGTTCTTTTCAGCATTATAGATGCAGAAATTACATTGAATCTTAAGATGTTAGGTATACACCTGCAACATCATCAACCAGCTAGACGTATCATATATACTCACTTTTAAGTCAAGTCTAGCCGCAAATTGCTTAGACCTAGGTCTGCTGTGACTTAATGCACCAGCAGATCTGGCTCTGTGCAGCTTGTTAGGAGTAATCAGTACAGAAAACAGCATAGACCTTGATCAGCCAGTGCATTATGCGATGGCAAATCAGTCTGTATTGTTTGTTGTTGGACTCAACTTATTAGCGAGCATATATATGTATGTATATATGTATGTATGTATGTATGTATGTATGTATGTATGTATGTATGTATGTATGTATGTATGTACAGTAAATGCAGAGGAATCACCCTTCATACAATACCTGATTTAAACATAAGGTATCAAAGTTGAACAAGAGATAAGAGATGGAAGCCATCACCCAGGAGCTACAACTAGGATATGTGAAATCTTTGTTGTCATTTTCTCATCCTTGTGACAACATTATCGGATATTATCACCTTTCCTGTGTGCAGAGATATTTCATTTGCTGGCAAGCTTTGATTTTGCCAATGAAAATATGACCTTTTACCCCAACACCCCAACCTGATAGTTGCACCGAAGATCAAATATCTTTGTTGTCATCTACTCATCCTCTTTCATTTGGTATTGAAAGATTTTCAGTATTGATACAAGAGTGTCCGCTTGACTGACTCGTTGACACACAAATGAGCAAACATAACTGTTCACATTATATCTGTAAAAATCAGGTTGTAATTACCAATATCATCCTATTTCTTTGTATACATTGTTGGCTTGACACTAGTGTAAATGGGGGTTTCAGTGCGATAAATTAGATTTTTATTGCAGTAAATGGTGTACACAAATCAATAATACCTATGCATCATTGCTGTACCTGAAGACACCGTGCAGAAATGGGTGCCGTACATGGTTACCAATGCTGTACATGGATACCAGTGCTGTTCATAGACACCAATGCTGTACATGGTTACCAATGCTGTACATGGCTGCCAATGCTGTACATGGTTACCAGTGCTGCATATGGTTACCAATGCTGTACATGGAGAGAAAGTACTGAAAGGAAGAGTAATGAAAATAACGGAAATGTACAAAATTATTCTGCGATATGTATAGTGCAGTAGTCCATTACAATATGAATGACAAACATTACATTTACAGCCACCTAAAAATGGGGTGTTCCAACCAAAATTTCATAACTGTATACAAAATTAGACAAAGTGTTTGATGATTTGAAAGCACAGTCTTCATGGTGCTCATTAAACAAGAATTAAGATTAAAGTGGAATAGGTATGACTGAAGCAATATAATAAAATAAAGGCCTCTTATAATGAGGGACCCAATTATGCCCACATTATTAGAGGAGCAGTAGTATATTGAAGGGTGTTATAGTGAGTGAATACAAGATGCCATATTATAAGAGTGGCAGCAGTATGGTGAGGGTTTTATACAGAGGGACTTGTATACCCTCATTACTCGCAAGGCGTAGAAGTACATAGGGAGGTGTTATATAGAGACCCCATGTATCCATTTTGCTAGAAGGACAGCAGTATATTGAGAGAGCTTATGCTGAGGGACCACGTACCCATAGGGTTACCATATCTTCAAGGGCTTTATACTGAGTGACCAATAAACCAAAATTATTGGAGGGACAGCTTTATAATCACATTATTACAGTAGTATAGTAAGGAACCATTCTTTATTTACACGGTGGTTAACACTTGATTATTTTCTTTTGACAGGTGTGGATCCAAAGTCGGTGGTGTGTGCTTTCTTCAAACAGGGCCAGTGTTCTAAAGGTGCTAAGTGTAAATTCTCCCATGATCTGAATCTTACACGGAAAGGAGAAAAGAAAAATATTTATGAAGATGTGCGAGATGATGAAAATGAAGATGGTATGTTCATTTATTTTGATTCAAGATGCTGAAAAATTTGTTTTGGACGGACATTGAATGATTGAGCAAGTCTTGTGTAGTTGTTGGGGATAGTAAAATTCCACCTTAGGGTTGTTACATGGGGAACAGGAATGAGGCTTTCTGATTCCAAACCCTGCTGTTGGGATTTCCCTAGTGTCAGACACTTGAACACCTCACTGATTACTTCTCTCTCACTCCTAAGTTAGAAATAGAGTGAAAAAAACAAAACGGTTCATAAATGTTAGCATTATAGCCTTATGAGGAACACTTCTATAAAGTCTCTGCTGAGAGCACAAAAAGATTGGCTTGTAAAGAACAATGTTTTAAATTTCCATTACTGTTTTCTTTTTACCATTAAAACTGGTAAAAACATAATAATGGGCAGCGGAACATACAGGGAATGCCCGTTGCCTGATTCCAAGCTAAAATATAACATCAATAAACATCATGTACGTCAGAGTCATTCAGTGCACTGGACGGAGGATACAAGATCGTGCAAGGTTATATGATGGCACGCCCTGGCAGGATACAAGATCATGCAAGGTCATATGATGGCACGCCCTGGCAGGATACAAGATCGTGTAAGGTCATATGATGGCACGCCCTGGCAGGATACAAGATCATGCAAGGTCATATGATGATGGCACGCCCTGGCAGGATACAAGATTGAGTGTTGGCACTCCCTGGAATAATATACCTTTGGACATCTCCATCCAGATTGGTGGGGCAATGTAGTATTTAGGAGTCTGTTTAACAATGAAGTCGTGTCTGTAAAAAGCGATACTTTGTCGTGTGTTTTTATTACTCGACAGAAGATATTAGCACTCTTCTGACTAATTTTGTGCAAGCAGCATGCATGGAACCCCACATTTATCTATCAAAATATTTTTAGATGAGAAACTTATATCATGGTTTTAAGAGTGATATTTGACCGAAGAGCCTTCCATGGCTTTGGCCAAATACCACTCAGACCCTTTCAAGGATTTAAAAAGTGAGGACTCGCTTTAACCACATGCCACTTATGTAGAACATCCCATGGATTTAACTGAGCAATCACTTGGCCAAATGACACTCAGTTAGAGGGCCCCCCCCCCCCCATGGATTTAAAAAGTGAGGAATCACTTGGCCATAAAATCACCACTCGTGTTTGTTTCTTCATACCCCCAAAAGGATTTGGGTATCTTCTTTGGTTTAGATCTTAGATTTAGATCTCCACATTTCTGCAAAGTGTTAGCAATGAATAACTTGCTTTACCTGATTAAGCCTGTAGTGTTTCTGGAACATGTTTGGAAGTGAATGTCGATATAATCTTATACAGCATGGGTCTCAAACAAACCATGCCATATCCTGTGGCCCGCAAAATGATTGGCGTCACAGGGTGTCATGAGAGATAACAAAGGTGGTGCGGCCTTTGGGCCATCAAAAATGCCCTCATGTGGCTCTCAGGGTGCTTTGAGTTTGAGACCCCTCCCCTGATTTATAGCAAGATATACATTTTAAGTGAATATTTATTCTAATTACAAATCTATATTAAGTCCTAATGAACATATATTTTTCAACCAACCCACGAAGATTGATTCCTTCGAATTTAAAGTGGCTTACAATATGTTGTTTCCTGTTGTATACACAATGAGCTAGATTAATATAGATTACTCCGGCTTAATATGGATTAAACTGGATTAATATGGGTTACTGATTTTGAGATTTGAGAAGGATGCATTAGAAAGGGATGGTTTATGAGGGAGTCAGAAAGGTTAAAATAGACTATTTTAGTGTTGGACACTAGCTTTATAAAGGGGGTGGCCTTATGATACGTCAGAATGGTTACAGTATTTCAATGAGCAACTGGGTACCTGTTTAATAAAAAAGAAACCATGTTTCCAAGTTAAGATCAAAGACATCAGGCAACATAAGGAGCGAGTGAGCCATAGCATAATGAGTACAGTTCAAGATTCGTGTTGTGTGACCTTTGGCTGCCGCACATTTATCCAGCGTTAGATGTCCATTTACTTTCCTTCTTTTCTATTTATAATAACTGTACATGAAACATTTCCTAGAAAACAGACAGGTTTCTTGAATGTGAAACCATGTGTCACATATTCATTATATTTTTACAGACATACATAGTGGACCAGTCTATATTGCAAAAATGGTGCCAAATATTAAACGAAACAGGCTCTGTCGATGTTCTCATGGATTTATATGACTGAAAAATGTGAGAGGAGAAGGATTACAAGAATCATTTCAAAAGAGCCTTGTATATTTGATACATGTGTGTTTACAAACGGTTAATTGGCTTTTATGCAGCACCTCTTTCATTTATTGCCTATGTCAGAAATCCATGTGCATTCTCAATAAAGTTGAAACAGTGCAACCCAAGAGGTTTATATCCAGATCCATGGAAAGTAGATCACTGACACTTCTTGGATTTTTGCACTTTTACTTTATTCAAAGCTGAACCAATTTATTTACCAATCTGATGAGAGGCACACATTTTGGCTTCACGTAAACAGCATAAATGTATCCTACTGTCACAATGGAAATGTAATTGCTGAAATGTAAACCACTACTATTTAAAATTTAAAAATGTACTAATTTTAAAAAACGAAACGGAATTAAAATTGAAATGTAAACCACATGCCTAGTTCTTAAAGCATTAAAGTTGGTCAGTAACAAGGTGTACTTATGTCATGGCGTTGAATAAATACAGCTTTGTGCTACTTAGATTCTGATACAATCAGGACAACAGCATGTGTGTGTACTATAAGGGACTGATCATTTAGTTTCAGGGAGGTGGGCAAGCTGGGATTTTCTTTCCAACCAGAAATTTTATTTTATTCTTTCGTTACAAGATAAAAACTATTTTCAAGTAAAATGAGATATACACTGTAAAGTAAGGTCACTTTTTTCCAAAAAATCAGGTTAAGACAATTGTTTTCAAGGTTTTTAAAAAGAAAATCCTGATCCCTCCTTAGAAAAATAAATAGTCTGTCCCTAAGAGAGCTTTGACTGCTGCTGATGTTCTGCAGAAATCGAAGCTGTGGCTATTGTCAGTGCTTTAGAAAAAATTGACAAGAATTAGCATCAAATGAGGATGTCAGATTCAGCTTGGGAAAGGTGTCATTTGTGTTACACAAAGCCATCTGACTTGGGAGTGTCATATTTAGTAGCCCCAATTATAAGTCGGCAATGAACTCCAGAAGTTTCTTAATTAACCACGATTATACTGAATTAAATCTATAGCTGAAATGAAGAATGATGTGGGAATGGTCATGATTCCACAACTAATATATCTCTCTCTCTCTCTCTCTCTCACATATAATGAAGTTGTGATTAAAGGATTTTTTGGGTTTTTGTTTTCCTACACAGGAGAAACACCTCATGCTATAAATTATTGTTTGTGCGCTTGCATTTTCTTGTTCTGGCATAAATTATACTTTTGACACTGCCAGAACTCGGTTATCCCAAACCTCTCTCTCTCTCTCTCTCTCGCGCAGGTTGGTATCTAGTTTATTTATTTTTGTTTATTTATAGCAGAGATGTGTAACTATATAAGCTACTGTTGTGTGGGTAATTGTTGATAATAGAATTTGAATTGATTCATGTTTCTTATGCAAAGAAATAATGTCAGGTGCATTGTTAACTGTGGTGGCTGTATTAGGTACCCCTTATGGTGGTAATATTTTCATCGTATTGTATTGTTTTAGGTCAGTACATATTGTGCTATAGTGAAAGGAGGATAAGAAGATTCTCATTATATTTTCATTGTTTTGTAATTCCAAAGATGTTTTAGGTCAGTACATATTGTGCTTTAGGCCTTTTCAATAAGGGTTGTTGTCTCCCCCTAGTAGGAACTCTTCAGTGCATCTTTTGCGCATGCGTTAGCTGCCGCTTCAACTTCCGTGGGCTACCCATTCATCAGCTGTCAAAGAATGCCTGTGGCAAAACCCCGCAAGTATTGATGCATTTGTAGCAATTTCAGAGGGAAGGAAGTAGATATGAAAACAATATCATTGCACAAATTTCCTACAAGATGTAAACTACGTAGAGTTTGGCTTCAGTGGTCACGGCTAGTATGGAAAGATTTCACTTACACAGCTAACAGCCAAATGTGTTCTGATCATTTTGTGAATAGAAGTGGGCCGTCAAAAGAGCATCCAGTGCCTTCAGTTTTCCCGAACAAAGTCAGACAGCTCATTATGGTGCTACAAGTGGAAAGGTACGTCCAAGACACTTGAGTCTGATAGATGAATTCTTTCTTGTCTTGATGCGATGTAGACAAGGCTTATTACTGGAAGATTTAGCATATCGATTTAACATTGGAACGTCGACATGTGGAATGATTTTTAATAAGTGGATTGATTGTTTGTATATTCAGTTAGATTTTCTAATCCAGTGGCCCTCAAGATGTGCTGTTGATGAACATATGCCACTTTGTTTCAAGGAAAAATATCCAAATTGTAGGGTGATAATTGACTGCACAGAGTTACACATGGAAACGCCTAGTTCCTTGCAGCACAAATCTTTGATGTACAGGGATCACAAATCACATATGACATGGAAAGGGCTAATTGGAATTAGTCCAGATGGGGTTGTAACATTTGTATCAGATTTGTGGGCAGGGAGTGCAAGTGACAAACAAATTACTAAAGACAGTGCCCTGGTTGACATGTGTGAACCTGGAGATACCATTATGGCAGACAAAGGATTCCTTATTTCAGACGTCACAACCCCAAAAGGTGTCCATCTCATCATCCCTCCGTTTAAACAAAAGAAAAACAGTTCTCCAAAAGAGAAGTGCAACAAACACAAACAACGGCAAATCTTCGTATCCATGTTGAGAGACGGAAAGGATAAAAAAAATTTAATATTCTTAAAACTGTTCTGCCTATAAATATGTCACAATAAGTAACAAAGATATGGAAGATATGTACACGATTAACAGATTTACAGCCACCACTTTACAAAGCAGATTAATATTATAATACATTATTAATTTAGATGTATTACAGCAGTCTGTTATGACCATATCCATGACATTAGTTTCAGAAGTTTTTTGGCAATAATTTTGACTTTTAAAAACACGTGCCTATAATTCTATATAACAACACATATTTAAAACTCATTTAGTAAACATGTCAACTGCAGTTTTAATAAAGAAAACATTAAACTCTTCAGTCCATATTGTAGTGTAACCTTTTATTCAAGTCTCATTGAGTCGATAAATTACTTGAAATGTCACCTTATGTCATTAATTTGACAATCACTTTCTCTTTCTAATCATCACTGACAAACTGGTAGAGAGGAACACCTCTAAGCACATGTGTTGTGTACATTTCAGGAATAATTCCTCTCAAGTAGAAAGAATTTAGTTTTTCTACCATAATATTCCAGAATTCTAAATTGAATGGAATGTGTTGAATAGATAGTGGTTGCTTCAAAGTCCAAACCACAAAATCACAACCAATCCTTGCCCGTAATGGCCATTTGTCCTTGCACTTGAAAATAATATTCATGCTTCCTTTTTAAGATTGCACTGTCATGGCGGTCCATCCACCTATTGTTAGTATGCTGACCACTTGTTCCAAGTTCTATTTTGACACATTGTTGTTTAGAATAGAATATGTTTCTGAAGTGATTATGGAAATGAATTGTGGCACTTTCAGAAGATAAATTTGTTTTATCAGAAAATGTGAAGTCATTGCCCCCATATGATTGCTGTCTTCACCCAGACTGAAGAAAAACAAAGTCAAGAAAAAGAACTGGTGTACAAGGTCCCTCACTGTTATGTATGTATAATTAAATATATATTGTAATAAGTGATTAAATTTAACAAGGGGTGGGGGTATGTTGTAAATGCATAGCCATATACTTTTTCTGTTATTCCAATTTATTTTTTAAGTATAATGAATGAAGTATGATACACATTTTAGAAATTTTTTTTAACAATATATTTGGGTATTTTTTAAATCTGGAACTTGGATATTTAAATAACTCAACCAGAAAGTACAGGCTATGCATTTTTATATTTTAAGTCAATTTGAGAAGATAGGAAAATGTATGTCCTTTTATTCTTTAACAAAAAGATTTGTGTGGCATCCAGGCTTGACATTAACTTTTAATAAAGCAAGTATCACAAGACAAAATATATAAAAATGAAATAGTTACCCAGCAGTACAATTGCAATCTGCTGAATTCACATTTCCAGTGACTTTGGACAGACTGACCCATACAGTATAATCCTTCTTAGCACTGTTTGGTAGTGACGGTATCACTTGACATCTCACGTAACAATGTGAACATTCCTCCGAAACATTGTTAAATTCAATATCGTGGACGTGCCGGTCTTGAAAAAACACTTCACTCTTCAACTGTCACTTTGCCTTCATTGTCAAAACTAAATAATTGTAAACATCATTGTCTGTAAAATTAGGAATGTTACACAGATCTTTCGTCCAATTATTCAGTGACGACGGTGATGGCATTTTCTCACCAAGAGGAGTGACCAGTTTCTTGGTTGTCCTTGAATTGTGTCCCTGCTGATCGTTTAACAAAACACAATTTACATCTTGTAGGCCCAGTGCTTTAATCCCCTTTGCTCGCATGACTAATTCTTCTTTTCTCCCACTAACATTCTGCCCATGCTGTCTCGGGTAAGATTTAAGTTCCAGGATTTTACATCTTTCCAAAGCCTCATCGTTTAAATAGCTCATTGTAGCAAGTAATCAAAATCAATAAACATAGACCCCATAAGTTGATTAATTGATGACAGCGCCTCCTATCTAAGGGAAGTAAGTAACTTATTGAAAAGGCCTATAGTGAAAGCAGGGTGAGAAGATTTCATTATATTTTCATTGTTTTGTAATTCCAAAGACATTTTAGGTCAGTACATATTGTGCTAGTGAAAGCAGGATGAGAAGATTCTCATTATATATTCATTGTATTGTAATTCCATAGACATTTTAGGTCAGTACCTATTGTGCTATAGTGAAAGCAGGATGAGAAGATTCTCTTTATATTTTCATTGTTTTGTAATTCCATAGACATTTTAGGTCAGTACATATTGTGCTATAGAGAAAGCAGGGTGAGAAGGTCTCATTATATTTTCATTGTATTGTAATTCCATAGACAATTTAGGTCAGTACATACTGTGCTATAGTGAAAGCAGGATGAGAAGATTCTCTTTATATTTTCATTGTATTGTAATTCCATAGATGTTTTAGGTCAGTACATGTGCTATAGTGAAATCAGGGTGAGAAGGTCTCATTATATTTTCATTGTATTGTAATTCCATAGACAATTTAGGTCAGTACATATTGTGCTATAGTGAAAGCAGGATGAGAAGATTCTCTTTATATTTTCATTGTATTGTAATTCCATAGATGTTTTAGGTCAGTACATATTAATGCTATAGTGAAAGCAGGGTGAGAAGATCTCATTATATTTTCATTGTATTGTAATTCCATATATAAATGTTGTGCTACGGTGAACAAAGATAATATATCTTCTCAGAAATTAGAAATTGAGCGTATAACATTCATTATGTTTTAATTTGTGGACAGATTCTTCAGGCACAGAACACATGTCAGTGTAGTTTTGCTTAATTATCATATGAGTAAAACAGGTGTTTTTCCAGGTTGCTATAAACAGGAACTGGTTTTTGATTGTGGTTCTTGGAATGTGTTGAAAATTATATATCTTTTTATCTTCTTTTATTTTTATATTTTTTATTTTTATTTTTTTTAAACATGTGACTTGAATAAAATGTTTTCAGGTTTTATTTTTTGTACAACAACATTAGAAAGGTGTCATTATTACTATCACATGGAGAGAACCAGGTCAGATTTTGTCAGTGCAGTAGTTTCATCTCATCTGTCAACAAAATAAAGCTTTAAATATCTGAGAAGATAATTCTCTTCCTATCAATTTTATGCTGGTAGACCACAATGTAAGGTCGTATAAGTTTGCTACACCTGGTAGTAAGCAGCAACCCTATACTGACACAGCAAAATTTAGGCAAATTCCAACTTTTCATTTGGCAGTGCACTCTGATCTCACACTCCAGTGTAAATGTCAAAATATCTAATATGGGGTAGAAAAAGTCAGAGGAAACTCAGACTAAGTCTTTGACGTATTTTTACCTTATAAATTATTTCAAAATCAGTAAAGATTTATGCAGCCTTGTTTTGAAATGTGATTAGTAAAATCCTCAGTTGTTCTAACCATTTAGGGGATCAGTTGATTTTCAAGTATGTATGTGATCAGCTGCAAGAGCACATAGACTCTGTCCTATCATTAAGAATTGTGAAAATTACATATGAAAGCTTAAGTAAACTCTAACTGGTGACAACTAGAAATTGAGTAGCCTTCAGTCTATCAAAATTATGAAAACTGTTAGTCCGACCGGAAATTGACCTGCCTTGTGTTAGTGGAGTACCACTTATTTCAAGCCCTGTACTCCTTTTTTATTTTATTGCTAGGTGTGATGCCTGATATTTAATGTTGTTGATTGGTAGTGTTGCTAGGTGTGATGTCGTACAGTGATGTTTTCTGTAGATGATGAAATATTTTGTTACATTACAAAACGAGGTTAAGAACTGGGATGAAGCTAAGCGGAAGGATGTTATAAATATTTTGTTATATTACAGATAATATCAAGAACTGGGATGAAGCTAAGCTGGAGGATGTTATAAATAAAAAACATGGAGAAGAAGAGCAAAAGAAACCTAAAACAGCAATTGTAAGTTTAGATATGTGCTCCAGATTTCTTCCCCAGACTTAATGATGGCTTATAAGGGTTGGAGCTCATCCTTGTTTCCAGGGAGAATTTTTGACCTCGCTCACTTCTTGATGGTTTCCACTCGGCTGCCCTAGAATAGATCACTCATCGTGCTTATACCTAACAGATGATGCAGTGGTCATCCTCGTGAGAAGCCCAACAAAAAAGGCCACGTCTAATCAGAGGTCACCTTACTTGATACCAAAATAGCATATTTCTACCATTACCCTTGAGAGAGACCACCCCTTTTGTATGGAATGCTTTTCTGTAAAGACGTGGTGGTCTTGTGAGAGAGGGATCAGTGTATCTGTTTGCAGCTTAAATGGGATTTAAAATATGGAAACCTAGCAAGCCCCTGATCTTCACTTAGCATCCACACACAAAACTGTCTCACCCTGTAACCTGTGGAGCATGAAAACATGTAAACTAAAATCATTACCAGAATTTTCAACATTTGAAGTATATATCTCAGTGGCCTACTTTTAGTGCAAAAGCTTATAGCCAAAAATCCATATAAAAAAATTGACCTAAATGCAAAACTTTACAGGGGTCTCAGAAATGCTTAATCACACGTATTTGGACACACCTTTTTTTCCTGGGACGAACAAAGTCATTTACATGGGAGTCCTCTGTAAGCACATAATAGCCGGGTGGTAAATTGATAGGCTTGCCAGTCCTGTTTCAAGCACCTGCTGAGTGGGAATATATGTTAATCATTTGATCATTTTAGCTGTGCTGATATTTACAATGACAGAATTTAGTGGCTGAAAGACCCCCCAGAAGTGCATGTTGTCATTATAAGAGTACATCAAAAGAACATGATGCAATAGCTGGGTAGCAAGTTCAAAGACTTCATCAGGCTGTAGAGTGGTGGGAAATGTACTGATGTTTACAGTGATTGAATTCAGAGGCAGAAAGACCCAGAGAGATACATGTGGTCATTATAAGAGGACGTCAAATGAGCAACTTTAGCTTTCATTATTGTGCTTGTTTCTGAGCGTAGTTGAAAAATAAGTAGTGCTTGTGGCCTCAAAATCAAGACTTAGACAAAATGCCGTTTGCAAATTTGGATAAGTATGTAGCGGTTAAAAGGTAATTGACAAAGATTGTAATGAGGTTCAGAAGAGTGCTAAAGATGAAACAGTAGTCAAATGTAAGAAAGTGAGTGATGCCTACATAGTGTTTTGAATAAGACCATTCCTTGGATTAACAAAATTCAGTCTCACTCTGATAGACAAACAAGAGCTATATGTCAGTGATGTCAAGAATTTATAAAATTAAACTAATTGGAAACCACTGGTTCTTGTCATCTGGACATTTTGCAGCTTCAGGTATGCCCATTAAGCTTCTGGAAGTTGACTGCAACTTTTGCTGGTGGGACTCCTAGTTTTAAAATCCTAGCAAGACCTCTGACTTAACCAAGAGGTGATGGACCAAAGAATGAACATACATATAAGGATAAAACTCCACAGGTGCTGTAAAATGTTTACTTTTATTAAGCTGCATGAATTAAATGCAAGCAGTATGGATCTGTGACATATAAAATATACTGCATATTTCAACTTTTGTCTTATTTTTGGACTTTTTGGTTCAGGGTCTACAACTCTAACAATGCATTCATGGTATATAACTGCTGAATCAGTACTAGCCTCGGAAAGGATGAATATGAATTCAGCGCTGGATATTTTATTCTTGACATTTTTCCATAGGATGTCAGATATACTGCTGGTTAAATCTACCATGCATTTCTGTTGATGTGATCAGTGTAAAGTTAAACACCATTTTGGATTTGAACATTACAAGGAAATTCATAGTCTAAGAAGTTTTCTCTACTTTGCTATGGAATATGCTGTGTTAAACAGCTTGTAATGCTCAATTCGGCTCACATTGTATTTATTGATCACTCGTCTAAATCACTCTCATCTTCTTTATTTCAGATTTGACATGTGTTTTGCACTTTTTTGGTGTGTTATCAGCGTATCTTCCCTTGTGATACCCTGTCCCGCTAACAATCCACTGGTGTTGTCTGCAGTTGAGGGGTTTCTCTTACATATATTACAAGATACGATTGTGATCTTCATTAGCCTTGAGCCAAAAAACTCCTGCAGCCTAGAATCATTGAACTCTCGTTTTATGTTTTAATTGTATTCTCTGTCATAGTCAAATTTAGTTTTAGCCCGTTTTATTGACCTTTCATTCAACTTTTCACCATTTACCCAAAGCTTTATAAGAAAACAATCCATCCAAATGCATTCTGGGGATAATTCATCCTAGTCATGCATAATATTTTCAAGGAGTTCAGCAATTGGTTCAGAACCACAGATTCTTCGGGAAAGTCCTATTCACCAGCCAATGAAATTTGTTCTGATGTAACCATCAAAAGATATCACCCAAACCAGTGCTATTGGCTTCCATTGCTTGTACCTATAGAAGTGGCTGGTTTCAGTCCTAATCAATAAATTTCAGCATACACTGCATAAATATACCAAGCACCCCTATGGTACTCGCTGCTATTACAATGAATGGCACTTGTGTAGGCATTGTTCAGACAAAATTGAAACTATTGCCACAGTTTACTTGTCCACGGACAAGTAATCTTGCAAAAGTTGTTTGTATGTAAGTACTTATTTCTGACTCAGACAATATGGACAATTGATTTCTGCACCCCTGCACTATACGTTGGTGATGGACAGAAGGATGAATATACAGATAAGGGTAACACTACATGCCTTTTCCAAGAATGAATGTACAGATAAGGGTAACACTATAAAGTCCCTTCCACGTTGGTGATGGACAGAAGAATGAATATACATATGAGGGTAACACTATGTGCCTTTTCCACATTGGTGATGGACAAAAGGATGAATATACAGATAAGGGTAACCAGTGTTTCCCTTTACGCACATTTGTGTGTCAGGGGTGCATGCTGGAGAAAATTGACGCACACGTTTTGTTGCCGTGCATTTTTTTGACGCAAAGGATTTGCAAAATGCAATCAGGATTTATTTAATATCCAATGCTTTGGATGAGGGATGACATCGTGTATACTTCAAGCATAATCATAGTCTGGTTCCCTGCTTCATATGCTCCCTGCATTGCACTCTGCTATACGGAGCATACAAAACAGAGAACCAGACTAGCATAGGCAATGTTATGGCAGAGTAGCTTCCCATATCTTGCGAGCTCTCACACGTTACCATCAAGCTCAGCAAGATGTTGTCCAGAGGTTTAACCTCAATGCTTGTTACACTAGAAAGTGATATCCAGATTAAAACAGCATGCACTAAGAATCATTAGCCACGAAAGTGAAAGAAGCATAACACAAAAGAGTAACTGGATCTAACTTTAATGAGAAAATGGAGAAAATAATTCCCTTGACTGGAATATGGCACATCCATTGGGATTACCGGTGTGACTTCTGATCGCGTGATAGCGAAGACTGCAAAAGTGAATAATCCTTTCATGACATGGTTTAAGAATTTTAAAAATTCTGCCCTTGTTCGCCACAAGATATCTGTAGAACACATTATCACCCAAGACATTCTTTCACAACAATGAAATCAGTAAACTTGCAGAGACAAATGCATTATTTGGATTACAAAGTCATGGGGTCATTACAGATTTTGTTGGTTTTTAACTTTGCTGCAACAAAAGATCTAAAAGTTCAAGTGTAACCAGTTAAAGAGAAGATGAATCATTAGCATCTTTGATTTTTGGATAAATGTGTTTTAGGACAAAGTACAATGAAACCGATGATAGTACACATTTTATGACAGGCAGTAAATTAACTCTTATTTGGTTAAAAAGATTTATTTGACTTTTTGTATTGGCTTACATGTAATGTGTTGGTTTATAATATTGCTACAAGAAGATTATAAGGAAACTGTTAAAAATACGACTTTAAACTAACAGGAAAATGAACTAATAAAATTATCCTTTGAATGGACAATGTATTTATGTGTTAATTGTGCATTTTGGTTTATTTGTATTTTGAGAGAGAGAGAGAGAGAGAGTATGTTGTGCAAGTTGCAGTATCCTATTTCAAACTGAAAAAGTATGGGTCAGATGAAAATTTGTCAGTACATTTTTTATTTGACCCCCAGTTCTGACACCAAGGGGTTTTTTTTACCCTCAATTTTACACCCCTGGGTGATACACTGAGGGTAACACTACATGCCTTTTCCAAGAATGAATATACAGATAAGTGTAACACTATATATAAAGTTCCTTCCACATTGGTGATGGACAGAAGGATGAAAATACAGATAAGGGTCACACTGTATGCTTCTTTCACATTGGTGATGGACAGAAGGATGAAAATACAGATAAGGGTCACACTGTATGCCTCTTTCACATTGGTGATGGCCAAGGGAAAACTTTCTGCATTCCAAGCATGCATAGAGGGAAAAATAAGTCAGTTGAGTGAAGGGAGATAAGTCCTAAATGTTTCCACAACAGCCTACTAAAGGCTTATCAGAGTAATCCTCTCTTACAGATTGTGTCATAAATTATATCATTTGTTAAATGGAACTTTTTCTAAATGTAATTTGAATATCATGTTAAGTTCTGTATTGTAGGTTGTTGTTTATTATGATGTAGGTCTATACTAACTATAATGTAACTAAATATGCAGATGGTTAATAAATCGACCTGTACATGGACTGTGCAATATTTCTAACAGTCATCATGACAAATGTTTTAGTTTAAACCATATTTATTAGAGAAATTTTGTCAAATACAATTACAACATATCATTTGGGGGTTTCAGTAGAAAGCATAAGCTTATTAGCACTGTCTTCCAAAACAAATTTTTTTATAACTACTTGTCAAGAAGAGGATTGGGACTAGTGGTGACCTCTTGAAACCTAAAGGCAAACAAATACATTACAACGTGGGATGTCATCATTTGCATTATCAAGTGCATTCTGATTATTACACTCCTGCCTGTGTAGTTGTCTCTGATTTATACCTCACTGAATTTGATTAGTTAGGTTTGACAGATGCAGTCAGACTTACACCTTACTTCACTTTAAATAAGTTTTTATGGGTGTTGTCATACTTGTTTACACCTCACTACACTGTAATATCCAGGTTTTACAGGAATAGTTAGACAGGTCTGTACTTTGCTGTGGGATCTGAAGACCCTAATAAATTTGCAGCAAGTTCTAGTTATCATCATAATAGAGTTGTTTAGAAGTGTTAGTGAAAGAATTATCTTGACTGACTTTTTTGATGGTTGTGTCATTTATATGCTTCCATTTTCTTTCAGATTTGTAAATATTTCCTTGAAGCAGTGGAGACTCAAAAATATGGTTGGTTCTGGACATGTCCAAATGGAGGAGACACTTGTATGTACAGACATGCACTCCCACCAGGTAAGTTTGCAGAAAAAAGCACTGGAATTCTTTGTGTATATACCCTCAGACGAGTAATGTTACTGGTGAAACCAAAATGGAATGCAGATGAAATGATAGATGCAGTATGAAGAAATCTCAGAATGCAAATGTAGGGTTCAAAACTAACAGACAGACATTAGTCCGTGACTAATAGGTTTCGTCATGGACTAATAAATATGTTCCAATACAAGTCGACCTGACTAATAAAAAAATGAATGCATGTAATTATTTTAAAGTTTGATTTTCTTGTAATATTTAAAGAATTCCATAACAGAAATGCGGACAGATAACTGCTATTTTTAGTTACTGAACTTGTTGTAACTCCAGTATGTAAATCCAGATCACCTAGGTGCTCTATATTAAGCATTACAAATGTTGTGCAAAGCGTTATTGTCACACTGACCAGGATCATAGTTAAACAAAGAAAGCGAAGAGAACAATGTGGCAATTTGTACAAGGTGTGGAAAATCCGGCCAAAAGGCTGACAATAACAAGGACAAAAGGGAACATGACAAACAGTATGATAAAGAAAGTAGGAACTGAACTTCTCTAGAGAAATGGAAATGCGGTCAGCTGTGGCTTAACTTTAACTCCGAAGTAAATAGCGTGTTTTGCAGTGTCTGCAGAGAGCATTCAAAAACGGAGGATGAAAACAAAGCTCATTTGTAGTTGGATGTTTCAATTTACGGTTGGAAACAGTAGTATACCATGAAACCAAATCACAATTCCATCAGAAATGCATGATCACAAGTCGAGAATTATCGAAACCATTGGACAGTCATCTGCAAGTAAAATCATCATGATGCTAGATGAAAAAGTTGTTGGATGAATATCGGTTTTGTTTAGGAATGTACATGCCCTAGTAAAAATGAGAAGGCCGTTTAGTGATTATATGTGTATGGTCCAATTGGATGCCAAAAAGGGAATTGATGTTGGTCAAACATATGTCAATGACAAAGAGGCACAAGTGTTTCAGAATTTATTGCACAGTGTGCAAGAAATAAACTTGAACAAAAGATTAAATCAGCACCATTTATTAGTATTATCACTGATGGTTCCACTGATAAAGGGTTCCGTGAACAAGAAGTTGTTTATGTGAGAACTGCCATGGGTGGGCAAATATTCACTTCATTTTTGGGTATGACAGAAGTTTCATGAGCTAATGCCGATGGGATTTTAGGAGCTATTGATGATGCATTTGCATCAGTTGCAATGCCTGATTACAAAGGTAAACTTGTTGGATTTGGTTCTGATGGAGCTGCTGTCAGTACTAGAGAAAACAATGGTGTTATTGCTAGATTTAGAGAATCACAGAAATGTCTTGTAGGAATACATTGCCATGCTCATTGTTTGGAATTGGCTTACAAAGCTGCCATTGTAAAAAAGCCTATCCATGCAAAAGTTGAAGAGCTGTTAACAGGACTTTACTATTTTTTATTGGAATAGCCCTTTAAATAGAAGTGATTTGTTAGGTGCATGTGAGGTCTGGGAATCACCAAGATAGTCCCTACTCATGTTGGTGGAACTAGACGGTTGGAACATTGGCAGAGGGCTTTGGACAATTTTTGGAAATCGTATCCAGCAATAGTCAGCAACCTCCAGACGTTGACTAAAACTGATCAGCCTTCACCTAGAAGACCTGAAGCTACTGGGAAAGCAGCTGGCCATCTGAAAATGTTGCTAGATCTGCATCTTGTTAATTTTGCTCACTTCTTGACAGATGTCATAAATTTACTGTCCAAGTTGTCATTGTTTCTTCATAATGAGTCTTGTTTGGTGTCTGAAGTGTACCTGAGAGTTCTTGCAACTACTGATGTCTTGGAACAGTTGAAATTAAGAGACGGACCTCGAGTAAAAAAGTTTCTGCAGGATATTGGTAATGGACCTATAAAAAGAATTTCATGGTTTTGTACTAAAAGAACAAAGTTCCCCAACATCAGTGCAGTTATCACTTCATGCTAGAGAGGACATGAGCAGCAGTTTAGCAGAACACTTGGATGCCTAATTTGACAAACAGTAATGTGATGTATTGAAAGCCACACATTTTGCAGATTTTCATTTATGGCCAAGAGACTCAAATCATATTGGATTTGGTGATGAGGATGTTACTACTCTGCTGGAACATTTTTCCCCAGTAATGACAATCTATCCAGACAAGGTTGAAGAGGAGTGGCAACTCTTGAAAAGTTTAATTTATGCATGTGGATGTCAGGTAGAGAACTTACAATGTTGTGATGTTAACAAGAGATTTCAAGAAGGTCACACTAACATTCTTGCACTGGTGGATATTGTTTTGACCCTTCCAGCCTTGTCTGCAGATGCAGAGCGGGGATTCAGTGAATTGAAAATGATGAAATTTGATTGGAGATGCAGATTGCGCAGCAGTGTATTGAATGACTTAACGATTCACTTTTTAAGTGAAGACAATGCTGATTATGATCCAGTGCCAGCTATATATTTATGGAACTCTTGTGGACCGAGACAAAGAAGACCACTGTATATGGAGGACTATTCAGAATTGGATGGAGAAGATTATGATTTGGGACAAACTGATGGCAAATCAATATAATTTATAATGTGTACAAATCTCTGTTGTTGTGTTACGTACATGTATTTTGAGGACTAATGGATTTTGCTGTGGACTAGTGTGTCTTTTGTCCTGTTAGTCCGCTTGACTAGTTAAATAAAAAAGTTAGTTTCAAACCATGCAATTGCGAAATGCAGAATGATGAATAATAAATGAAAATGAAATGCAAATGCTTTAACAATTTTCAGTCATATCACTACAAAAAATGTCTGCAGTTTGGCAATTTATAGTGATGTCTAGCACTGAGGCATCGTGCCACAGACATGTAGCATCATGTCCCACCTAGTCACATTATCCTGACACCAGACTGACCAGTCCTAACACTAACTTCTTAATGCTGAGTGCCTAGTGAGGCAGCTGTTAGTACCATTTTTATAAGTATTTGTTATGATTCGGCCAGGATGTGAACCAGCAACCTCCTGCATCCAAGTCAGACAGTAGGCCACCAGAGCAGTCTACATTGGTAATGTAAGCTCCATTGATGTTACATATTACATTGGTAACTTAAGGTCCATTGATGTTACATATTACATTGTAACTTGGGGTCCATTGACGTTGCAGATCACATTGGTAACTTAAGGTCCATTGATGTTACAGATTACATTGGTAACTTGGGGACCATTGATGTTACATATTACATTGGTAACTTAAGGTCCATTTAGGTTCAGCAGTTTAAGGTCCATTAATGTTACATACTGTATTAATAATTTAAGGTCCATTGATGTTAAATATTACATTGGCAACTTAAGGTCCATTGATGCTACAGATTGCATCAGCAGCTTAAGGTTCATCAATATTACGTACTTTAGATCCATTCATGTTACATATTACATTGGTAACTTAAGGTCCATTGATGTTACAGATTGCATTGTAACTTGGGGTCCATTGATGTTGAAAATCACATTGGTAACTTAAGGTCCATTGATGTTACAGATTACATTGGTAACTTGGGGTCCATTGATGTTACATATTACATTGGTAACTTAAGGTCTATTGAGGTTCAGCAGTTTAATGTCCATTAATGTTACATATTGTATTAATAATTTAAGGTCTATTGATGTTAAATATTATATTGGCAACTTAAGGTCCATTGATGTTACAGATTGCATCAGCAGCTTAAGGTTCATCAATATTACGTACTTTAGATCCATTCATGTTACATATTACATTGGTAACTTAAGGTCCATTGATGTTACAGATTGCATCAGCATCAACAGCTTAAGGTCCATCAATGTTGCATATTGCATTGGTAACTTAAGGTCCCATTGATGTTACAGACTGCATTGGTAACTTAAGGGCCATTGATGTTAAATACTATATTTGAGATTTAAGGGCCTTTAATGGTACATATTATAACAGCTGCTCCAAGTCCATTGATGTTACATACTGTATTGGTAATGTAAGGTCCATTGATGTCACTACTGCATCAGTAATGAAAGGTCCATTGATGTTACTGTTCCATCGGTAATGTAAGGTCCATTGATGTTACTACTGCATCGGTAATGTAAGGTCCACTGATGTTACATACTGCATTGGTAATATAAGGTCCATTGATGTTAATTCCACTTAATGCTTTGAAGCATAGATCCTGATCAACTAATACCTCCATCTTTAAACTTTACTTGCATTTTTGAGTAACAATTGAAACTGGCAAATGCACGTGTGTGTTCGTGATTTGGATTTTTAACGTAGCTTTAATAATCTGAATCATATCGATATAAAGTCTGCAGTGTAGCAGTTTATTGTGATTTCTAGCATTGGGGCATCATTGCACAGACATATGGCATCATGTTCCACCCAGTCATATTATCCGGACAACAGGTCAACCAGTCCTAACTGTTATGTATATTTAATTTGCATTGTTTGTTATTTTATTTTTTTTATTTCATTATATGCTATGGATAATTGTATTTTGGACTTGACCTTGTCCAAAATCAAGTTCATTTTCTACCTGACCTGAATCATTGATTTTTTAATTCTGTAAACAACTAATACATAGCTAAATTTTTCTCTATGAGTATGGATTAACTATTAGGATTATTACCTTTGCCTATTCTTTATTTTAATTTTAGTAATAGACTTTCTAATTATACTAAGATTTCAACTTGTAAACATTTGGAACCTTCCAGAATGAAATATTCCATTAGATAATTTTTTTTAAAAAAAGTTAATTGTGACCTGAGGTAAAGTGGATGACTATATGATCTTATTTTTCTAGAAATTATTCATCAGTGCTATAAGATCCTGAGGCAGAATCATTGTTGTGTCCAGTATTTTATTCAAATTATTTATTCACTGGAAATACAAAGTGCTCATCAAAAATGACAAGCTGGGAAATGGAGACTTGAATTTATAGTGAATTTTCAAATGAGGACATATTCTTGGATTGTATTATTGTGATCCAAGAAAAGACTGTTGGTACATCACTACAATGTGGGCCATCATAGGCACATCAACACTTCCAATGTTGGATTTATTTTGGATTACCATTCATGTTTATTCAGAACTTTAGTCATTAAGGACTTGTGTTAATAATTCTAGGATTATTTGGGATTTAATTCCCAATACCTTAGGTTCTTCTATTTTTCTAAAACAATTTTCCACTTTGTATTCTTGGGAAATAAATTCTTTGTTAAATTTTACAAAGCTTGTTGCTTCTCACTCTTTTCTGTTACTTATTTTAAGACCATAGAGTCATAATATAATATGAACTTCTGCTGAATGCCAAGTGAGGCAACAATTAGTACCATTTTTATAAGTCTTTGGTATGACTTGACCAGAGTTCAAATCCATGACCTCCTGCATTTAAGACAGATGTTCTAACCACTTAGGCCACCAGAGTTGTTTGGCAAATGCAGCCTTTTGATTGATCAGAATATTTTGAAGTAAGATTTGGAGTCCAGTAAATTTTTATTATCAAGAGGCCAGATCAGGATATATATTGTTTATAATTTGGTGTTCATTGTATATAGTTACTATATTGTATACAATTTTTTGTGCAGTTTTTATACATGGAGCATGTTATGATAATGTATATCCATTTGTCTATAACCAGTTTCATATCTGCACAGTATCTTGAGTTGTCTAACATCTGCTGTTACCACCAGACATTAGAGATCAGTTGCATTTGGGGTGAGAAAGAGCTTTGTCAAATTTGGGGTCAGAAAGTCAATAAGGCTGGGTCACTGACTGAAAGAAGATAAGTAGTTATAACTTACAGATCTGGACCAAACCTGGTGGATGGCATACACCTGTTAATTTCAGGGTCAAAACTTCAAAGGTCAAGGTCACTGAAAGAGAAATGGTTTCTGAACAAAAAGTCAGATGTCAACCATTTACCTTCATCAACGTTTGTGGATGATACATACATTTGGTAAGGAAGAAACCTATTATTTGGGACCAAACGGTTATGGTCACTGGCTGAAAGAAGAAAAATGCTTTTGCATTATGAGTACCTTGATAAAAGTTTGTGGCAGGCTTACACTTAAAGTAAGGGTGAGGCCTATTGTTTTGGAAGTCAAAGTTAAAGTCCATTGTGTGTCAAAAGAAATATGGGTTTTGCAGAAAAACTTTATAGAGTAAGTTCCTTTACCATACTTCCTGGATGGCTTGCACTTAGATAATAAAGATACCATTTGATCAGAGGCCTTGGCCATGGTTACCCTACGAAGAAAATAATCGTTTCTGCACATTAAGTTTAGTACAAGACTGCTTACCTAGACTTAACATAGATGTCATTGAGACTTCTGGTCAGTAATATTCAAAGTTGGCAATACCATACAGTTGATTACATAGAGGACTACTAAACAAGTGGTATGTAATATGGCATTCAATTTGTGTTTCTTCTTCTGGTGTGAACAAATTAATTATTGGTTAAATAAAAAAAAAGACTTAAACAATTGTAAATGGCTAAAATTTGCAAAGATTTAATAAGATGAAAGTTTTCTGTACAAAAATATGTAATGAACAACAAAATTTCTGTGTTTCTGTTTTATGAATTGATGATATATGAAAATTTAGAGGGTATAACACATGAAAATAATTTTCTAAAATGGGATGTATTCATGTGGTGTGGTGATGTAAATGGATGTGCTTGAGGAAGTATACACTATTTCAGGACAATAATGGTACTATAGACTGTTTGTTTGGACAGTGGTGATGTAATGGTAAAATGGCTCTCAGGTCAGTGTTAGGTCTCAGTCACATTTGTCACACTGCTTAGTATACTTATGTATTGTCACTGGATGATATGTTGCATTTTAGCTTTTAAGGTCTTTTCCTCAAGGTCAAGGTCACAGCTCCATATTTAAAGTTATTTGGTTTCTGCATTGTATTGTAAAAGATGTTTGAGGTACAGGGATGAATCATGGTACGCTTGACTCTTGGCATGATGACATCGGATGTATATAATTCAAGGTCAAGGTCACTGATCAATTTTAAAATGCCATTATCTCTAATACTCTTAAAGACAGAGCAGTGAAACTTGCTAACTTTCATTGCATGCCTAGTAATTCATTTACTTCACGATACCTATTTTCTTCAGGGTTTGTATTGAAAAAAGACCAAAAGAAAGAAGACAAAGGGGACGAGTTGTCATTAGAAGAATTAATAGAGAAAGAGGTAGGAAACGTTTAAAATAATTTGAAAGAAAATACTGCTTTTTGGATAAATAATACTTGTAATAGTAAACTTTTTGTTAAAGCACATGCCTCTTGGTTTGAGGAGAATCACTCAGAAATGTATTTGTGAAATTATGAAGCTACAATTCCCAGCATATTTGTGGCAAATGCTGGAGAAAATATGGAATTCAAACTGTATTATTTTTTCTTCTTCAAATACATTACCTAATCATAAAACCGTATAAGGTACTACTGCTACCTTGCAAATCCAGCCCTCCCAGGTTAAAATCTTTTAGCTTAAAAGCTAAAAGTTATCTGCCCACCTACATTGCTGTTGGGTAGAGTAATCTCCCTTTTGTACAGGGATTCGTGCCAAATCCAATGAATATCTTAGTTACTACTTCCGTTCATGCTAAGAAGCACACTCTCTGTGATACCTTGCAAAAGCCAGAATGAGCTTTTGGAAGATATACCATTACAAGTTGGACAAGTTTTTTTCTAAGGAAAGTATGCTCCATTTGCAATTTTTTCACATTCTCTCTTCCTATACAGTAAAAACTGCTATGAGTAACCTCTGCTATGAGCGACCACCTGTCATTTCCGACTATAATCGTAATGCACTGATCGATTTTATTATATAGACGCTCTGTCATGAGCGACCACCTACTGAATGTGACCAGCGACCATGTCTTGGCAAAATATGCATTTTGACACTGCTATGAACAACCGCATCGCAAAAATGAGGATAAACTCCACCGACCTTTATTTGATTCCTGTAAGAACAACCGCTGATACTGTTCTACATTTAAAAAATAAAAATAGGCTGGCTACCAATATCTGAATATTTTTAGCTATGCTTATAGTAGTTTTATAGTTTCTGTCGTAAACCAGACTAAAATACACGTAGATTATTTTCTTGTCTGGTTCCCTGCTTCGTATGCTCCCTGCATTGTTCTCAGCTATTTGTATAGGGGTGAGCAATGCAGGGAGCATACAAAGCAGGAAACCAGACTAATTATTCCCACACTTAGCCTGCTTCCCGGTCTTATCGTAGGACCCAGCATCCCTATGAATGACCATATCGCGAGTACAGACAGAGACCACTGACCTATATGTAATCAGTTGTTACAACGACCGCTTGATTAGTAATGATTGTTCTGATCAAAAACATACATAAAAGGAATATTAAACAAAAACAAAAAAAACAGGATTGTGGCTACTGGTAATAGATGCTACAGTCTGTAAACCAGGCTGATGTACATATCACAAATTGCTGTTGTAGTGCCAAAGTTAACGTAGTGGTCGCATATATTGTTTGTCTTTAGAGTTAATCTGTATTGCCTGGGGATGAATAAGGTCATTGTCTATTAAACCAGCAAGAGAGAATCGTTTGCGGGATTCGATTGATAGTGTTCAAGACTTGTGATGTTTGTTGTCTCTCCCCCCCCCCCGATTTTAAGTGATTACATCCCAATCACAAAGCTGTCGTCTATTCAAGTTGGTGCGACCAGATTACACACTTTGTTTATAGAGTTAATCCCAGTATGTCTTCTTTGAATGAAGCCATTGATTTTTGTCTCTGAGTAAATGGTTCTGTTTCTGGATGAGATGATTATTTCTTTTTATTTAACTAATTGTTAGTTATGCAACGCACATGTATAGATTTTTCATATTTTCCCACAGCCCAGTCAAAACCGTCTTTTCGTTCGATATTACAACTGAGCACTAATAATTTTAACACCTAGAGCCTTAATAATGGACAAACCTTCAACTAAAAACAAATTTTAAGGCTGGAGAAAATAATTATTGTAACTGAAAGAAGTGAAAAAGAGCAGACCACTTGCAAAAAAGCGGTTTAAACATCAGTAAAAACAAATTTAGGTTGTTATAAAGGAAAAGGAGTAATTCAGAAATGATTTCATGTGCTAAAATATGTGATCTTCAGATGTAAATGTGATTTCGTGTTTAATGATAGAAGTATATCTTTATTGCTAAATAATTTTGTTTTTAGATTAATGCATACAATATTTTAGCAAAAACTATTAATAAAGAATAGAATATATGTACAGTGATTGTGGTTATTTTTCTTGAAATTGTTCTGAAACTGGACCTTGGAAACTGGTCTTTTAGTACAAACCTGCTATGAGAGACCACCTGTCTTGAGAGACCACTTTTTGTTGGCAGAAGGGGCGGTCTCTCATAACAGGTTTTACTGTACTAACAAAGTTGTGCCTTTACAATTTTACAACACTTTGCCGTCTTCTCACATTTAATAGCACTTGCACAGTTAGCTTATGTGACTTCTTCATAAGTTTGGGCTATAATTATTTTTTATATGCATGCTAGTCTCTGTGCATATGGAAAACATTTTATATACATATAATTCCATCACAACTGGTTACATGCATGTGAGTTTTCTATACCAAGTCATTTTTTGTGTCCGGGCATCGTTCAGTGTTTTTCATGTACAGGCTGTCCTTGAGCCTTCCTACAAGTATTATTGAAAAATAAATTATACCTGGACACTTCATTGTGTTTTTAGATCATCCACTATCACTAATTTCCAGGTAAAATATCATATGGTATAGCTCTGCACCCACTCTGTGTTCAAAGACAAGTGCACTGAATTTACCTGTACAGGCCATCATATAGCCTTCCTACAGGTAGTATTGTGAATTGATATGATACATTGACACTTCATTGCCCTCATTAGGTCATCTGCTAGGACTAATTCAATGTCGTATATGTGGCATTTTATTGATTTTACCTGTATTGAATGTCATTGGGCCTTTTTCTACAGGTAAAATTGTCTCATAATGGACCCTGTCGCACCTATTTTGTACATATCTAACAGCTATTTTATGTACTAGTTTTTGTGTGTAATATAGAAACTGGTTTTAATTACTGTATAGCTTCCGCTCTGGTCAGATAAGTACAGGTAAGTTTTCTATACATGGTTTACTCAGTCGCGTCCTGCTCATGTATGTTACTATAAGTACTGCTTGAGTGATGTTTATCTGTATAGACAATCCATTGGCCTTCCTATGGGTAAGCTGTGATTAGAATTGAATATTTGTCTTCCTGTTTGTATATGTCAGTACTTTAAGCGATGCTCCAGTGATTCTACTGGTACAGGCAGTCAGATTCACATGCCTATGGGTTATTATGGCTAGAATTGATTATTTCAAGTCCACTTTCTATATAATCATAGCTGTGTTCTAATCTACCTGTACAGGTCATGTGCACCCCTTTACAGGTAGTCATCTTCGTGGGTAATACTGCTTTTGCTCATAAAACAGGACACTACACTGCATGTATAGAGTGTATTCTCTGTTTTATAGAGGGTTTTCTCTATTCTCTATTTTATCTTGCAGATTTTGACCATGGATAAGACCAGTCGGACAACTCCTCAACACGCATAGTTTCTTTGGTTGTTATCCCTTGACTATATATCTGACTTGCATCTTATGGACAGAAGTCAATTATAACTTGGGTGATGAAAACATCTGATTGCTTGCAAGGGCGGCAAGTTGCTGAGCAATGACAACCATCAGTTATAGTCTCTTATATCAGAATTATGGAGACTGCTCTGATGGCCTAGTGGTTAGAGCATCCACCTCGGATGCAGGAGGTCGTGGGTTTGAACCCTGGCTGAGTCATACCAAAGACTTATGCAAATGGTACTAACAGCTGTCTCACTTGGCATTAAGAGGTTAGTTCAGGACTGGTCATCCTGGTGTCAGGATAATGTGACAGGGTGGGACATCTTGCTACATGTATGCAGCTTGATGCCCCAGTGCTCAACATCACTATAAACTGCCACACTGCTGATATCGTAGCGATATGACTAAAAAATTGTTAAAGCAGTGTTATATATCTAAATCACACACACACTCACACACAGGATTATGTACCAGATATGTGAATTGAAGATCTGTAACCCATCCAAACCACACGAACTGGACAACGTCATGCTGGCCAAGTTTGCCATGTTCTTTCATGTCTGGACTTCGCCATATAACTGATCATAAATGGGCCATGACTACAATTCGATCTTAGAGCATTAGCCAAAAACGAATTTTTCCAGTTCCACAGATTGCATAGTACTGTCAAGTTCATCATGGATAGACTTCCTGCAGACAACACCCAGTCTATACAGTTTGTCAGCATAGTGCAGCTAGGCACTTCCTGTGGAAGACGTACAGTTTGACATGGACACCCTCATGGATCTATCTGACCACCTGGTACATCAAAAACTTCCGGTGTCTGATGTCCATTTTGGGGCCTCAGTTTTCAAGAGAGGTCTCTTAACTTTACTTACCAACATGTTAGCAGCAGACCTGACAACCCTCGTGATTTTGGCATGAATTTCACGACTCTCGATAGCGATTCACTGAATCATGCTGCATGCAAAAAAATTGTGAATTCCTGAATTCTCAATCGGCTTAAATCATGAATAAAATTAATTTTATCCCATTAAGTACTAGTCAAGATAGCAACAGTGGTCACTGATACCCATAATGGTCCTGTATTGCTAGTCGCGATGTTAGTAGAACTAGATCTGATTGTTACAGATGGCCCTGTAGCAAGCATTGTAAAGGATGGAAGCTATATTTAAAATGGAAGTTTTACAAATACTCATAAAGAAAACCAGGGCCCAACTGATTTTTTTTTTAATGGCATACGTACATACTCGTAGCAACTCTTTTTTTTTTTTTTCTTTAAACGAACACCTGATGAAGACAGCTCTTTGAGTATAGGGACTTTTGAGATACTGAAAGACTAGCATGTATCATAATTTGCTCAAGTTTATATTTTTTGCACATGTGCCAACAGTATCATTTTATGGATTAATACCATTTCGTAATTAAGCTGCACAACAGTTAAAATGTTTTCACCTCGATGGAAAAAGATATGTATTCCACAAAAAAGTGAAATTTAGATTGGAGTACACCAAAAATTGGCCTTGCATTCAGCCATCAACAGACCTGCCAGCCCTCGTGAGTTTGGTGTGAATTTCACGACTCTCAATAGCAATTCATGCTGCACACAAGAAAATCATGAATTCCCAAAATCTCAATCAGCTTAATTCAGGAATAAAATAACTTTATTCATTTAAGTGCTAGTCAAAATAGCAACAGTTGTCACTGATGCAGAGGACCACTCCGGTGGCCTAGTGGTTAGAGCGTCTGCCTTAGATGCGGGAGGTCATGGATTCAAACCCTGGCCGAGTCATACCAAAGACTTATAATATATGGTACTAACAGCTGCCTCGCTAGGTGCTCAGCATTAAGAGGTTAGTGTTAGGACTGGTCGGCCTGGTGTCAGGATAATGTGACTGGGTGGGACATCATGCTGCATGTCTGCGGCATGATGCCCCAGTGCTAGACATCACTATAAACTCACTATAAAAATCCATATTACACACACACACACACACAGTGATGCCAATAACAGTCCTGTATTTGCTAGTCGCAGTGTTAGTAGAACTATTTCCAGTTGTTACAGTTGGCCCTGTAGCAAGCATTGTTGTTGTTGTTGTTGTTGTTGTTGTAGGGCTTAACGCCACTTTTCAGCACACGATAGGCTATACATGGCGGCCAGTATTAATGGTGGAGGAAGAAACCGGGAAATCCCCAGAAAGAACCACTGACCCACGAGAAGCTACTGGCAAGCTTTCTCACATATCCACATTCGCCGAATCTGAGACTCGAACCCATGCAGACAGAGGTGAGATGGCAGTGATCCGTAACGGAGAGCGCTTTAGACCACTCGGCCACTCGGGGCCCCCGCAAGCATTGTAAAGTATATAATCTATATTTAAAACAGAAGTCTTCCAAATGCTCAAGAACAAATCTGGGGTCCAGCTGATTTTTTTTAATGGCACATGTACATACTCGTAGCAACTGTAATTTTTTAAACAAGCACTAAATGAAGACAGCTTTTTCGAGTGTGGGAATTTTTGAGATATTGAAAGATTAGTATATGTCATAATTTGCTTGGGTTCATATTTTGCTGGGCATGCACCAACACCACTAATTGTTAATCGTTCGAGTTTTCATCTTCTGGATTAATACCGTGTCATAATTAAGCTACACTACAGTTAAAATGTTGGAGATCAGCAACAGTGAAAGAGTATTTCCTATTGTAAAGAAAAATAAGACAAACTTTTGGTGCCTCCTTAGGTGCTAAAAACTGAAACAATTTTGGTCAAGATTAAACAGCAGGCAAGAAGCCTGAACTGTTTTAAAAATAAATTTACCATAGCCCAGTTGAGGAAGTCTGCCACAGCATCATATTATGACAAATAGCGTTAAGTTTGTGTATATCAGTAAATTTGGCTGCAGATAAATTTGTACATGTAATCAATGTAAATAATGTGTTTTAGTTTTATTTTGGGATTTTCATATAATGCGGTACTGACCAACAAAGTTGATGGAGCTAGTGTCATGGTATAATTTTTCACTAATTGTGTTCAAAATTCACAAATTTTTATTGCTTTCACTAATTGAGAGTCTGGAGGGTTGGCAGCTCTGCATCAAACATCGATGTACATTATGCTTTTTGTACGGTAGTATGCTGCAAATTTTAGAATTGGGAATTTGCACAGAGGCTCATATTAATGCTTATAGTTCACCTGTCATACATGTACTATCCCGGTATAATAATATTATTATATAGTACACGTATGACATATTCATTGTAAGCAACGATATGAACCTCTGTGTCCATGTGGCACAATGGTGTGAAAAAGCACACAGCTTGCTAAAAGCACACAGATATTGGAAAAATGAAGAGTACCCAGCAGATTTCAGCTTTAGAGTACTTTAAGTCACCTATCAAGTCCTGCAAGCTACCTATGCTGAAGCATTGGTTATGAGTTTTCTTGTTGAACATAACCTTCCTTTCTCAGTTGAGATCAGCAACAGTGACAGTGAAAGAGTATTTCCTATTGTAAAGAAAAATAAGACAAACTGTAGAGCCTCTTTAGGTGCTGAAAATTTGCAAAAATTTTAGTCACAATTGAACAGCAGGCAAGAAGCCAGAACTGTTTTGAAAACAAATTTACCATAGCCCAGTTGAGGAATTCTGCCACAGCATCATATTATGACAAATAGCGTTAAGTTTGTGTATATCAGTAAATTTGGCTGCAAATAAATTTGTACATGTAATCAGTGTAAATAAAGTTTAGTTTTATTTTGGGATTTTCATATAATGCAGTCCTGACCATCTGTTATGTATATGTAGTTTAATTATTTGTTTGTTTAAAAAATTTTTATTCATTACATGTTATTGTAATGTAACTTTATTTACTGGATTTGAAATTGTCCAGAAAATTAATTCAGTTCTGTTTGACCTGAATTTTTTTTATTTTACTGATAAAAAACCAGTAGTAGAAACACTGTATCATGTTGCTGACCTTGATTCAGAACCAGTAAGGGTTCTGGTAAACAACTTTTTTTTAATTTTTTTTTTTATTCATTCCCAGAGTAAGAACCATTGATTTCAGTTAAGGCCATACTGGGAGTACATGATGTTAGGCATGTAAAAAGCTTCTATGTTGTTCTGGAAGGGTGACCATGTGACTTTCATCTGGGCATCTGTTTTGCATTTTAGTTAGATTTTTAACTCATATTATAATAAGAATTAGCCAGTTCGGGTTCTAAACCATTGACACTTAAAGGTGTTTGTTGTGACCAGTTTGAGTTGAAATTCTATTTTATGGAATTAGCGATTCTTTTCCCTGGAAATTTATAAATGCTCATACAGAATTCTTGGACAAAGACATTCCCTGAAAATTATTTGGAATTCCAAACTGGAATATTATTTTCTGTGATTCAACAAAAAACTGTTGACAATGCTATCACAGATGTCATTGCCTTCCATCTTGAATTTCGTCATGATTTGAACTGTGATTCGTTTAGGACTTTTTAATAATAGGATTTCTATTTTTTTCATTCTTGAATTAATTTTGGATTTAATTCGTAAAACCGTAAGTTTTTTTAATTTTTACCTTGGTTTTCTAGGGAAATAAATTATTTGTTGAATTTTACAAAGCTTGTTGTCTTCACTCTTTTCTTGTTACTTTTTGTAAGAGCCTAGACACATAACACATCAAAGTGGATGGAGCTAGTGTTATGGTATAATTTTTCACTAATTGTGTTCAAAATTCACTAATATTTATCCCTCTTTTCACTAATTGTGAATCAGGATGGTTGACAGCTCTGTAGCAGTAATGGGTTTTGACTTGTAAGTGCTGCAAGTGTAGTGGGTCACCATCCTCAATATTCTTCTTCAACTACTCCAAAGTTAGTGTTGGAGATGTTGATTTCACTACCTTAATCTATAATCAAAGAAACTGGCAATCCAGGCATTAAGTTCCCTCATCGTTATTAAATCTTACATGAAAGAGTGAAACTCTGCCTCAAAGGATTGAACCTAAGTTTCCACCCAATCCCATGGGACATCTGTCCTCATTTCACCACATCACTTGCCAGGTCTACAGTTCTGACATAGGTGAAAATTATCTGTGGAAGATTCAACTTTAAATTGCTTCTACAATCAGAATCTTTATAGGTCACCATCACATGACCTTGCCACCTCCGGGTTCAACTCTATTGCTGTACAGCAAGGGAATGAGTTAATCAAACAGCCAAAATATCCTCTCACAAAGCAGATGCATGGACCGGTTACATGGATTAAACATCCTGCAGCCCATCCCAACATGATGAATTGGATGACATTTTCTCCCCACACAGATGACCTTCTGTTTTGACCGGACTAGGCCATATACAAGGAATTGTAGGGTCCACAACCACATCGTATACATGATAAGTCACAGTCTTAATTCAAAGCGCAGGAGAAGTTTAGTCAACAGAATAAGTGGGGACATATTCATAAGATGGTTCACCTCATAACAGACTCAAAATCCTATAACTATAATAGCAGGTATGACCATACAATGGGTGGGAAAAGATGCAATGCTGTCTACTTCCACCTTGCAGACCAATCATGCCTGTAGATATGCACGCAACCTTCAACATCTATTCTCCTTCAGAATGATGGAATTCGCAGCATACCACCATCCCTGGCAGTCTCATCCACAGCGGAGGGATTATCCAGGCAACCAACAAGGTCACAAGGATGTCCCCAGAGCACATGCCACTGGGAAACAATCCTACAACTTAGTGGAAGAGTCAGAGGGAGGTCACTTGTTTTCACCAGTGTTACATGTGACCGTCCCTATCAATGAAACACACAAACACACACACACCCCCTGATCTCACCCATATCACAGGTCCTGCTAAGGAGAAGGGTGCAATCTTTTGTGGCTGAATGGAGAAGATTTCCCATGACTACTTAGCTATGTTTCTCAGACACTGATTGTTGAAGATTTGTGTAACTTTAAGATGCATACATAGAGTGCTAAACTGATCAGTTAAAACTAGGTCACTGTTATTTTCACACTCAAATGCTCTGTGTTATTATCTGTATTAGGTCAATCTCTCACACTATTGTTTTCGAGTCATGTAACTGGTTTGTAGATGCTTCATGAGAAATACTACACTCTTCATTCAAATCTAGGTCACAGTGACCCAGATTTCAGGTTCTATCGCTCTGTAATTAACCTTTGTGATTATATGATTTTTTAGAAACTGTTGCATGACCGCATGTTACATGTACTTGTTAAAACCCTCACAAGGAATACCACACAATTCATTGAAAGTAAGTCATTGTGACTAATAATTTACACATCAGAGATCTGCAAATAACCTTTGTTTTTAAACTCATTATTGCTTGCAGGGTTGTGTCTCTTTTCAGTCAGCATTATGTCAGTGACCTATATTTCATGATTCAGTTTTCTTGCTCAGTTTCTTTAACACTTTTGCCTGCAAGGTAATAGTTTTATATGTATATACATCATAAAGAGTACTGTATCATTGAGACAGATCTTTAAATTCAGCTCAGTTTCTTGAACACTTTTGCCTGCAGAGTAATACAGTTTATATGTATGTACATCATAAGGAGTATTGTACCACTGAGACAAATCTTTGTGTTCAGCACAGTCTCTTGAGCACTTTTGCCTGCAAAGTAATACAGTTCTATATATATATACATCATAAGGAGTTCTGTACCATTGAGAGAAATCTTTTGTGTTCAGCTTAGTTTGTTGAGCACTTTTGCCTGCAGAGTAATACAAATTTATATGTATGTACATCATAAGGAGTACTGTACCACTGAGACAAACCTGAGCTTAGCTGTCTGGCCATACCACCATTGGCGGTGTTCTTTTGATTCCATTCCAAAGCTGAATTTGAAACTAAAAATATTTTTCAAGTGTTTTTTGGAGTTTTACATTTAATTTCTAGAAGCCACTTGTTTTTAAATCAATACTTTTTATAAGCCACTTTATTTTAGACAAGTACTTTTCAAAAGCCACTTGTATTTTATGAAGTATCTTTTTTAAGCCACTTGTATCTAGACAAGTACTTATTAGAAGTCACTTGATTTTAGACAAGTACTTTTTAGAAACCACTTATTGTATTAGACAAGTACTTTTCAGAAGCCACTTGTCTATTAGACAAGTGCTCTTAAATATACTGGAAATAAAATGTTGCTTTCAGAGAATGGATTTTACTTATACATTCATATTATTTCAGTAGCTCATTGTCAAAGTCACAAAAACAAAAAATCACAAAATGGATAAATAGTTGTATGTGTGTGCATATATATATATATATATATATATATATATAATGTAATCAATGAATGTTTTGTTTCATTAGAGAGCTGCTTTGGGAACCAATACCACCAAAGTGACCCTGGAGACATTTTTGACATGGAAAGATAAAAAGGTAAGATTTCTTTATCTTGTATACAATGAAGTAATTAAAACTGATTTTTTAGGGAAAAAAATATTTTTTTAATGATTTTTTTTAATATGCTTGAACAAATGTACCTTATATATCAAGAGTTCCATCTGTGTATATATTCTTCTGTTACTTTTTTCGTTTCTTTGCATTAACTTTAGCTTTATTTCATCTATTTTATGAAACTTGGTAGATGGCATGCACTTTGGCTAAGAAGGAAATCAGTTCATTTTGGGGTCCTATAGGTAACAGTTACAATGACTGAAAGAGGAAAAATTGTTACAGTAACATTAGTTCCACATCGTAGACTTGTCTAAAGATAAGAAAGAAACTAGACCATGGTGGTTAGAGTGTCCGCCCTAGATGCTGGAGGTTGCAGGTTCGAATCCTGGCCGAGTCATACCAAAGACTTATAAAAATGGTACTAGCAGCTTTCTCACTTTGTGCATAGCATTAAGAGGTTAGTGTTAGAACTGGTGGGCCTGGTGTCAGGATAATGTGACTGGATTGGACATCATACTACATGTCTGCGGCATGAAACCTCAGTACTAGACATCACTATAAACTGCCACACTGCAGACATCGTAGCGATATGACTGAAAAATTTTTAAAGCTACATTAAAAGTTAAAAATCCAAAACACACACACACAGAAAAAAAACTATTCATTTCAGGTCAGAGGTCAAGATCAATATGACTGGAAGAAGAAACATACTTTCTCTACATAACTGCAGTTAAATATCACAGATCTGGACTAAACTTCATGGATCACTTGTACTTGAAGGAAAAGAGTCTATTAATTTTGGGGTCAGAAGTTGATGGTTAAGGTCACTGAGGCTAAAAGAATTAAAAATGATTTCTGCATAGAACATTTTCATTCGACAATTGTCAAGTACCGCCATCGAAGTTTCAAGTCAGTCATGGCCAATTCTTCTGGATATATTTATTATAAACTATTTTGAGTCATACCAAAGACTTATAAAAATGGTACTAGCAGCTTTCTCACTTTGTGCTTAGCATTAAGAGGTTAGTGTTAGAACTGGTGGGCCTGGTGTCAGGATAATGTGACTGGTTTGGACATCATGCTACATGTCTGCGGCATGATACCTCAGTACCAGACATCACTATAAACTGCCACACTGCAGACATCGTAATGATATGACTGAAAAATTTTTAAAGCTACATTAAAAGTTAAAAATCCAAAACACACACACACACAGAAAAAAAACTATTCATTTCAGGTCAGAGGTCAAGATCAATATGACTGGAAGAAGAAACATACTTTCTCTACATGACTGCAGTTAAATATCACAGATCTGGACTAAACTTTATGGATCACTTGTACTTGAAGGAAAGGAGTCTATTAATTTTGGGGTCAAAAGTTGATGGTTAAGGTCACTGAGGCTAAAAGAATTAAAAATGATTTTTGCATAGAACATTTTCATTCGACAATTGTCAAGTACCGCCATCAAAGTTTCAAGTCGGTCATGGCCAATTCTTCTCAATGTATTTATTTTAAACTATTTTGGAACGAAACCAATTCATTACTTGCTGCTCTGACACAAGTATTGTGGATTACCCTGCTACAGCAGAAACACATGCTGTGGATTACATTTTTTGTGGGTTCTGTTTTTTGTAGATAATCTTGATACAGCAGAAGCACACTGGATTCCATTTCTTTGTGTGGACTTCTTGTTTGCTGGAGAACGTGAATCTAAAGACCCAGTCTAAATTAATCTACCACCGGTGGAAATTAAAATCCTGCCATTATCAGAGATATTTTTATGAATGCTTGTGTTGCCCAGTCACAAAAATGTATACCCACAAAGACATTATAGGTCTTAATAGTATTATTAATATTAATTTATGCAAAACTCATTACTGTGAACAGTTTTCACAATTTTCTCCATTTTCGTTTAATATGAATAAGCCTTTTATGAATTTAATTCACTAGCTTAAGTTGCAAAAAACATTTGTCAGGAAAACATGAGATTTGCAGTAATTGATCCCACAGTTATCATTCCCATCTCAAGCAAACCATTGGGTCTAGTAAGTAGTTAGTAAAAATACTTCAGTTTCCTGAAAGAGTCTTATTTCTCTGTGTTTATTTATTTACAGAGGAAAGAAAAAGAAGAGAAACAGAGAGCTGAACAAGACAAGAAAAAGAATGACTTTAAATCAGGAAAAATGCTTGGAGTAAGTATATGAAGAAACTTGTTATCACTCTAACGATAAGGCAAGACAAGAAAAAGAATGACTTTAAATCAGGAAAAATGCTTGGAGTAAGTATATGAAGAAACTTGTTATCACTCTAACGATAAGGCAAGACAAGAAAAAGAATGACTTTAAATCAGGAAGAATGCTTGGAGTAAGTATATGAAGAAACTTGTTATCACTCTAACGATAAGGCATCATCTACATTTTAATTAATTGGTTTTAATAACCAACTATAATTACTAAAAACTGAAATATTTTGTATAATTGTAGCAGTAGTAGTGATAAGTAATCAAGTACCACCTTGTGAGACCGTTGGTTGGTTGATTGGTTGGTGTGTTGTACCAGGTTTGTTACCATTGTTCAGCACATGGTAGGCTATACATGGTAGCCAGTATATTTGGTGGAGGAACAACCTGGGAAGAAACACTGATCCCACTGGAAGCTACTGGCAAGATTTCTCACAAATCTGTGTTGGCCAAGCCCAAGACTTGAATCCACATGGACAGGGGTGAGATGTGAGTAATCTGTAAGGAGACTGCCTTAGAGCAGGGACAGAAGTTATTTTATGTGAACTAAATAAAGAATCCTTTTAATCATGTTTCAGCAGAATTTTTTTTAGTGAATGTAGTTCATATAACAAGTTTTGACCATATTGTTTAAGGTTTTTTTTTTTTTATTTTGCCTTTACATTTTATTGTTTTTATACAATTTACAGAGGGAAATCTCACCTCTGTCTGCATAGGTTTGAGTTTCAGACTTGGCCAGCATGGGTGTGTGAGAAAGCTTGTAAGTGGCTTCCTGTGTGTTGGTGGTTCTTCTTTGGGTTTTCTTTTGGGTTCATCCTCGACCAGATATACTGGCTGCCTGAAAAATGTTTTCAGACCCAATATAACATTTTAACATCTTTGCCATTACTAATACTAATCATTTACATTTAGTTGGGAAGGCTTTATCTTCATACACTATTGTGCAATTCATGGTCTTACATTTGTCAAACTTTACTTTTCATTGGCACCTTGTAGCATATTTTGTGCTGATGTGCCTTTAAGCATTCATACATACAAGTAATGAAGTATATATGCATCAAGACCAAGTTTCCATGACATTTTCGTATTTTTTTGTTAACAGTTGTTAGGCATTATTTCCATCTTATGTGATGCTCATGTTTTCTGCAAGGGTGTTCAAAATAATTGGATCTTGATATTCCAGTCAATATGTGAACCCTGAATGAAAATGTCTCCATCCAGTTTCAGTCAGTATGTAAACCCTGAATGATTGGGTGACAGTATTCCAGTCAGTATGTGAACCCTGAAAGATTGGATGTTGGTATTCCAGTCAGTATGTGAATCCTGAATAGAATGTTTCCATGCAATTCCCATCAGAATGTGATCCTGGAGTGACTGGGTGTCAATATTCTAGACAGGATGTGAATCCTGAATGATTGGATGTTGGCATTCCAGTCAGTATGTGAATCCTGAATAAGAATGTTTCCATCCAATTCCAGTTAGAATGTGAACCCAGAGTGACTGGGTGTCAATATTCCAGTCAGTATGTGAATTCTGAATGAGGTTGTTTCTGTCCATTTCCAGTCAATATGTGAAACCTGATTGAGAATGTTTCCATGCAATTCCAGTTAGAGTTGTCATTGATAGCTTATCTTAATTTAAAAATATTGGTTGACCGATGAATGTAGTTATGTATGCTGGCTCATGCATCAGTTTTTTTTATCCAGATGTAACATCCATTTTTAAAAAAAGCATTTGTTATTGAAATGGAAAATAAGTGTCCACACAATTACAGATAATTTGATTATTATGTTTTCTGATTCAGGCAAATGCTTTTAGAAATAAAAGCTAGATCATTATGACTGCAGTCATATTTTGATATTGTTCCCCCTCCCAATGATAATGAATATTGTGAGTTCCATGCTAAAATGAACACTGTATGACCTCTGAAAGCATTTATACATAAAGAGAACACTTTGTTATAATGACTGTGCCATTATAATGAACAGTTATTCTCGAACACAAATTGTTTGTTATAGGAAGGAACTGATCTGTATCCTAAATATGAATCTATCCACTAAATATGAAAACTGCATCCACCAAATATGAACACTACATCCATTAATTACGAACTCTGCATCCAGTAAATATGAACACTGCATCCATTAAATACGAACACTGCATCCAGTAAATATGAACACTGCATCCCAAATAATTATTGCATAAATTCTTGCAGATCAGTGGTCGAGAGCTGTTCGAGTTTAATCCGGACTTTGTGGCTGATGATGACGAGGAAGCCACGGATGAAACAATTGAAAGAGAAGAGGAAGAGGTTAGGGGAGTTTTTTGTTTCACATATGAATGGTGAGACATAGCTGTAAATAATAGTGAGACATAGGTGTCAATAATTGTGTGACATTTAAGTCAGTAATGGTTAGACATAGGTATCTGTAATATGTCAAAATAGTGAGACCTAGGTGTCCATAAAGGTGTGACATATATGTCAGTATAGTGAGACCTAAGAGTCAGTAGTGGTATGACGTATGTCAGTAATGGTAAGATGTATATGTCAATATAGTGAGACCTAGGTGTCCATAATGGTGTGATATATATATATGTAAATATAGAGAGACCTAGGAGTCAGTAGTGGTGTGATGTGTGTCCATAATGGTGTGATGTACATGTCAATATAGTCAAACCTAGGTGTCAATAATGGTGTGACATATGTCAGTATAGTGAGTCCTATGTGTCAATAAAGGTCTGACATGTGTCAAGATAATGAGTCCTAGGTGTCAATAATGGTCTAACATAAATGGTTTCAGTCTCATTTTATGAACAAAACAATGCACACATAGCATTTAAAATATTCAGGTCACCGATTCTGTTCTTAAAACACAAATTGCTATTTACATACTGTTGTTTAAGTTTCGAAACACAAATTTGTATGTTTTTATCATCAAATGATAACTTGTGGAAATCAGCCAGTGATAGTTGCAATAAGCAGGGACATATAATAACACATCTCTGTTATAACTTACTTGGGTTGATGGTCAGTCAGCTATCAAAACACATGACTGAATGTGCATAAACCAAAGGCAGCATCATTATACTGTTTTCTTTTTTATGTGATCACATGTGCTGAGCATTATTTATGGCAGTTCATATATTTTTGACTATTGCTCGCAAATTATTTGGAATTTGTATTTTGTATTTCTAGCTTTTAGAATTACCAAGAACAGTGAAACCAACAGCCTAAAATTAAAAAAGAACTATATTTTAAATTCATGTGAAAGACATGTAACTCTCTAGAATGCAGACTGAGGCTTCATCTGTAAATTTTTAAAGATCTTAGATGACTTAAGTTATGGGCAGGAGTCTGTACATATTAATTATGCTTTTATCTTAAGAAAGAATTTTATGATCTGTTGTGTTCTTCCTGTACCACATAAACCTGCGTATTGAAATGGCCAATTGTAAAGTTATGTAAGTCAGGTGAATGATATCGGGAATCTTTTTAAAGTTAAATTCACTTTTCACTTCGCATTCTGCAGTAAGAAACATGATTTCAGACTCAGTAATTCCATAGACACAACTGTTCATTGCCGAATATAAATTCCACAACATTTATGTATTAGAAATATATTCAAGAAAGACTTTTTTCACATGTATGAACAAAGGGTGATATTCTGTTTCAGAAGTTATTTTGCCATTATTCTGTCAACTTCATATTGTTTATTTACTTCTTTAATATGCTGTTATGAGCCATCTGTAGACTTTTTAATATCATCTTTACCCAATGTTTTCTGAGGCCAACAAAAGCGTCTGAAAACTTAGGTTGGGTAGGGGAAGGGCAAACTTGACTGCTGTTTTTATTTCTGGTGTCATTCGATTAATGATAGTGCATGCAATGTACGATGAAATTAAAGTCTTTGTGGCTTATATATCAGTTGCTTTTGGCCTCTTTATGTTGTTGGAGTTGTTACCAAATGATAAAATTCCTGCATGGAACAGGGAGTTTGGGTTGCATGTAAGGGCTGTTCCAGTAAAACATACCTGGGACCCAGAGAAGGCACTTTAAATGTGGGGTACCCACCCATAGATGCAATTAAGACTTTTCTTATCATTTTAATATGAACTCGTTGACATCAGAATGCCCTGGCATATAATTTTAAAAAACTGCCTTCCCTGGGTACCATGTATGTTTAAATGGAACAGCCCTAATATGTGCAATTGCAAAATTCCCACTAAAGTTGAAAATTTCATGCAAGATTTTTTTCATCTGTTCAATCATAATAATGCCAAAATATGGATTTATTTGCAAATTTTCATGAATTACAGGTTCTTTATTTCCAGATTGTTTCGCTTCTGTATAGTTACGCTATTGTGAAACACAAGGGAAGTCTAAGAAAAATTTGGTTGAACTAATGCTTAAGTTTCTTTAATGAAATTTATGGGTCTAATCACATTCAGCTCTGCCACTGAAATGGCAGTTAACAGGATTTGAAAAATATAACCTCTTGCTGTGCCTGGATTTACTTTGATGAGGAAAAGTTCTTCGCAGATCTTAGCTACCATTGCTGTTTAAACAACTGAAATGGCAGTCAACAGAGTTCAAAAGTGCAACCTCTTGATTGTGCCAGGATTTAATGAGATGAGGAAAAAGTAATCAAAATAAGTTACTATATTGCAAATAAAGGAGTTGGACTCCAGGCTATGTAACAGTGTCAGTATGGTCTGTAAGCTATGTGAAATATTCCTGAAAATTTGGCCTCCAGTGCCTCTGTTCATGCTGGCAGAGCAGAGCTACACAGCATTGATTGTTATGGCAGTGAGACATTTATTCTCCAGTCATACATGTCAGGGTTGATGTTTTACATGGTAGCACTACCATAATGTCCGGGTCTAAATCTTACAATGTAGTACTACCATCATTTACTGCACCAGTAGATCTTGAGGGATGTTTTTAGAAGGTTTTTCCCTAATATCAAAGCCACATTATAACGGATTCTCATGAGCTGTGAACTAAAATGGAAATAAATTAAGATGCCATTATAAAGTTTGACCAATTTAATGGAACCCATCTGCATACCTGAAGTAGAAGAGGGGGATAGTAGAACACTGAGGGGATTTACAATGAGGGACCATCATATTTACACAACACATTTATCTTTCAGGATGAAAGCAATATTGTTGATTTAGATCTCAACAAACTTCTCAATCTTGCTCGAGAATGTGATGGAACTGGCACAGTATCCACAAGTAATGTTAGGATAGGGGAGACGAGCACACTAGAACCTACATATGGAAAACCTGTGGAGAATAATTATAATGAAGGTAATATGTTATTCATTAAATATTTTATTTATTAATGGTTACAGTAATTTATAGCATTGTGCCTTGGTCATGGGGTGACAGTGTTGGATATTTTCTCTAACGTTGTCAGATTTGTCCTTTTACTTTTTCTGTCTTCCTCCCCACCCACCACAACCACCTTAGTATATGGAGGAGGCATATAGCAGAATTATTCACTTTTGTTCTTTTGGTCTATTTTCTATGTAAAATTTGAAATAAAAAGATGCAGCAATTCAAGGTATTAGTCTTTTGGGCAATGAAGTGGAATGCTACTAAATGTTGCATTAAGGTGCAAAATAAGTGGCTACGTGGCAGTGACTGAATACGTCTCTGTCCATTAGTCAAGCCATTAGTTTGGAGTTCTTTTGAACCCTGGACAAATACAAATTGAGGAAACTGGATCTTGGTGTCATTTCAGTTGAAAGGTTAGCGAGTCATATCAAGACTGGACAATTGCCCCATGAATTGTGATCTTGCACCAGCAGAGCTGGTTATTTATTGCAGGAGAGGGGAGTGGGGGTCATTGAATAGGAGGATCAGCTAGATATTTTAGTGGGTACTACAGACAGTTGTTATTTTTACCAGCTTTCAGAATTATAATGACAAAACTTAGGAAGATTGTACAAAAATTTATGATCAGTCTTGTAACAGACATCTGCCTGGGTCTCATTGTCCAAAGAGACACCAGTTTGGGTCTGAAACTCAGACATCTGTTTGGGTCTGAAATTCCAATTAAACACATTTCTGGGTGTAAAAGTCAGAATAGACATCAGTCTGGGTCTGAAAATCAGAATAGACATCTGTCTGGGTCTGAAAATCAGAATAGACATCTGTATGGGTCTGAAAGTCAGAATAGTCATCTGTCTAGGTATGAAAGTCAGACATCTCCCTGGGTCTGAAAATCAGAATAGACATCTGTCTGTGTCTGATAATCAGGATAGACATCTGTCTAGGTATGAAAATCAGAATAGACATCTGTGTCTGAAAATCAGAATAGACATTTGTCTAGGTATGAAGGTCAGAATAGATATCTGTCTGGGTCTAATATAGTGTTATAGTATTACCCATTTCAGTCAATGATGTTCTTTCAAATTTGTCCATTTGTAGCAAATTTTGTTTCTACTCAGATACATTCAAGTACTTAATTAACTGAAACCAAATTTGCTGTGTGGCTTTATGTTTAAAAGAATATTGTTCTGAAAAATATTTAGGAAGAGTTATGGCCCCTGTTTGCATTTGCACTGCGACCCTTACATTAAACAAAGATTTCTTTATTAGCATCCTATTGGTGGGGGTAATGTGTTATATGGACAGACTTCTAATTGTTGAATTGTACTGTTAGTCAAGCTTTAATTTGTATGGAGCCATATGCCTGGTTTGTGTGTACCAAATCAGTGTATTACAATCAGGTTAATACCAGCAAAGTTTTTATGTAATTTCTCATGGCTAGTGCTCTTATCACCATAAGCTCACACAAATATAACTAAATGTCCCCATCACATGTATGTAGTCTAGAAGAGTTAGCTCCCTTCCTTTTTAGGTTTTTCACTTGCTTGTGCAATGGTATCAACATGATGTAGATTAAACTTGAATATATGAAAGAAGGCTACCCAGACATTACAGCATAACCTTGTGCAAACATTTCAACTTATTTAAATGTATCTTTGATAGAACGTTCAAAAAGATGAATTTGGTTTTGAAAATATATTTGACCATACTCTGACAAGTCTGACCATAGAATCTGTTAGACTTGTCATCACTGATTAGGTCTGAGAGGCTTTTGTCCCTTTTATGACAACCAAGAACTGGGTTGTGAGTTTTACTGTATTTTAATTCTGTTATTTCAAGAGGTAAGAGTTTAAGTGTTACCTATGTATCCAGAACACCATTAACTTTGGGGGCCCCGAGTGGCCGAGTGGTCTAAAGCGCTCACCATTACGTATCACTGCCATCTCACCTCTGTCTGCATGGTTTCAAGTCAAGGGTTCGGCCAGTGTGGGTATGTGAGAAAGCTTGCCAGTAGCTTCTTGTGGTCAGTGGTTCTTTCTGGGTTCTTCTTCCACCATTTATACTGGCTGCCATGTATAGCCTATCTTGTGCTGGAAAATGGCATTAAACCCTACAACAGCAACAGGAACAACAACTGTTAACTTTGGTTGCATCATTACTTGTGAGCAAACATACTTGTTTACTAATTCCATTAGCAAAATTTTGGAAATTTTTTATTTTAAAACTTTAAATCATATTAAGTTCCAGTAGTTCATTCGAATTGTACATACATAGTTCATTGCTTACACTTTTGTGCATTTTATACTCTCACACTCCATGTGGGGTCTTTAGTGAAATGTGTGTGTGTGTGTGTGATTTAAATTTTTAACGTAGCTTTAACAATTTTTCAGTCATATCACTACAATGTCTGCAGTGTGGCAGTTTTAAAGTGATGTCTAGCACTGGGGCATCATGCCGCAGACATGCAGCATGATGTCCCACCCAGTCACATTATCCTGACACCAGGCCAACCAGTCATAACACTGACCTCTTAATGCTGAGTGCCTAGCGAGGCAACTGTTAGTACTATTTTTATAAGTCTTTGGTATGACTCAACAGGGGTTCAAACCCACGAACTCCTGCATCCGGGGCAGATGCTCTAACCACTAGGCCACTGGAATGGTTCTTTAGTGAAATAAAATTTGTCAATGTCTTGCAGAATGAAACATTTTTTAGTTGGATTGAACCATAAAGTGGTGGCAAGACATCAGACATCAGACATTGGTAAGTGTAAAGAAAATGGGAATGTTCTCGGTGATATCAAGATGTCAACCATGACAACGATAAATGTGAAGAAAATGGGAATGGTCCAAGTGGGTTATAGTAGCTGCATCACTCCAGAGAGGCATGCGAAGATTGAGAAATGTGTGCAAGAAAAACAGTTTTCAAATTTTGATGATGTTTGCTAATAAAGGCATGTATTTTTATTACATAGATTATGATGAATTCAATATATCAGTTTATTTGGTCACCAAATGAATTTTATTTTGGCATTTTTTCAGGGGAAGAAAGTAATAAATTGTCTGAAGCGGCTGGAGGCAGCGGCGATATTGATGAAGCACAGAAAGATACAGATGAGGCAATAGCTGTTGCAATGTCAGCGACGTTGAATGGTGATATGACAGCAGACATGCCAATCGATGAGGATTTATTTGCTGGCGAGGATTTGGATCAGGTGGAAGAAGACTTAGAAACTTTGGAACTTGAGGATTGATGATGTTGATTTTTATTGAGCCCACAAGATCAGCATAGAAATCAGTTTGGCATCCGTATGCATGTCTGTATGTCCATCCACCCATCCACACCCTAAGTTAAGGTCAAAGTTAAAAGTTTTTTTAAATTAAGCTAACAGTTAAGGTTTTTCCTTTCTAACTAAGTTAAAGTCAGGCTCAACTAAAAGGGTGTTGCTTATCACATTATTACACTTTCAGAGATGTAGACATCTTTGAAAGGGTGTCTCTTCTCTTGTTATTTCACCTTCAGTGACAGAGACATCTTTAAAAAATTTAAGGATATTAGGCTCCTTTCTTTCAAAACTTTTTGTCACGCCCGTGACAGATTGAGACAGGTACCACATGGCATATTGAGAAATACATACCATTTGACATGCTGAGACATAGGTACCGTTTGCCATACTGAGACCTAGGCACCACTTAAACTATTGAGAAATAGGTACTACCTGAGATTGAGACATGGGTCTCACTTAATATATTGCAACATATATGCCATTTGATATATTGACACATAAGTATCTCTTTTCTGGCATCTGCAACATCATTTTCAGAAGATTGTATGTTAAAGTTGTGCAAGTCTGGTTCAGTGGGGATACATCATTACATGGGTTGCACGTGAGACACTGCACTCCTTCGAGTCCCTTTTTTTAGCCACAAAATTGTGGTGAAAATGAAAACCCAAGTTGAGGAACCAAAGAGAAGAAATTTAAGTCCCATAAGTGTAATTTATGCTAAATTAAAGTTACCTATCATCAGAATTGTGACACTTTGTATTTTAGTTTGGTTTTATGTGCAAAACCATAGAGCAGGGGGAAGGTGTGGACAATTTAAACGAATACAAGCTACCATATATACTCACATAAAAGTCAGGTCCAACTGCAAACTGTACAGACCCGGATCTGCCATCGCATGGCAGCTGTGGGTCTATGCAATAATCAGTAGAAAAAACAACATACAACCTGATCTGTCAATGTGACAGCAGATCAAGGTCTGTGTGACTTGTAAATGAGTATATATGGTTATGAAAAATTATTTTCCAATAACAATAAAAGTGGAATCCTTTATTAAAAAAAAGAAAAGGAAAACAAATTACCACTAAACTGAAATATTCTTTCTATGCTGTCTTTATTCTCAGACAAAAGAAAATGCACTGCATTGAGTAAGAAATGTCTCCCTTTGATATTTCTGCATTTATTTTTCTGTTAAGGTGTTCAGTATGTGACAAGATGTATCTTTCTTTTCACATGGCATATCTATTTTTTGCTTTTTCCTATGGATACACTATCTTTATTTGACAGTATAGATTTATGCAGAAAACAAAAACAACCTATTTATGTTTTGCTCAGAGAAACTATGAAAAGTGTTAGCATTTTTGCCAATGGTTATATAGTATTACTAAACCTTTAGTTTGCTATTGGTTCTTTTCTAACACTAAAGATGGGGTGCGGTGGACCATCTTTTGCATACCCATTACCCAGGCAATAAAATTCAGCAGAAGCCATTGCCCATGAAAGGTTCAGTACAAGTTTTTACAGTTGCCCATAATTGAACAAAAAAACAAAAAAAAAAAGTTAATACTTATATCAGAACCTAATATTAGCAGTTGTCCAGGGCAGTTAAAAGCTACTTTGGATTACCTACCCAGGGGCAAGTAATAACTTGAATTGATGTCCCATTACAATTTCAAGGAAGCCAAACTATGCTGAGAATAATGAACCTGTTTTGAGTAACCATTGAATGCAAACAGTCATGATGTTCTTTGACTGGTATACATGTACAGCTATATTCATGACGGCTGCAATTAGATTTTAATCTTGGATCATATTTGTGTGCCAGTCTGCAAATTCCAAGGACTTAATTACTTATTAGTTATTTCAAAAAATAGCATCAGTGATAGTTTCTATATTGATGTACATCCAGTTGCAGTTTTAAAATGCAGCAGTGTATCGAAAAAAAAGCTGAATATCTTTGGAATTGACTGCACTTCCATTTTGTTCTTGACAAGCATCTGAAGTACATGTGCCTTGACATTTCCGAGTCTTTTTCCGAGTCTTTCCATTTGTCTTTCTTCAATAGGTTAGCCACTTGGAGTTGCTTACCTTTGTCAATGACAGGAAGTTTTGGAATGCATAGTTTTTCTTAAGTTTGTAGCAGAAGCTTGATATAGTGATCACTTTGGTGATTTTGCATATTCATCAATCTGTAGATTAGATTTGGTGTTAAAAGTTTCTTACATTAAGCTAAATGTTAAGTTTTTGCTTCCTGGCAAAATAAAAAATAAAAGGTACACACGACAAATAGCGGTTCTCTTGTTTATCCTAATTTGTATTTGATAAGAGTTTATTTTCTGTTGGAAATAAACTCTGATTGAAATTTGTCAAAATATTAGGGATAACTTCAGCTTAGTTTGCATACAGAATTACATCCCTTGGCTATCATAGAATATATTCTGGATCCAACGAAAATAAACATCATACACAAATAAAAAGTTCTAGGGGATCCAAAATACTTGAAACCATGGCACAAAACACCACGTAGTATGGAAAAATAACTATGTACTGCCAGCCCCTCAGTGTAATAAATTCTGGACTAATGCCCCCCCCCCCCGTTTATAATTTTTACATTCTTCCACATCAGTATAAAAAATTTAAGTTGTCAGATTTTCATCATAGAGGAGGATTAATATGTGATTATTTAAACCAGGCATTATCGGACATAACAGCAAATAAATGCCATGTATTGTTGACTTTTTATTGTTTCATCTAAGTTATAGGTACCACCCTTTTAGCAGCGGTGTCATCAGCTGTGTTCAAGTTTTGCATTGAAGTTTTATGTTAAAGCTTTTGCAAGTTATATTTATAGGGTATACATCAACACTTGTATGCAGACAAGAGTTCATAGAATATTTGTTACATTTCTCATTACAGGTATGGGTCATTGTAATGATCAATGGGTAATTGTAATATTCCAAAAATTGAAATGGTTAAAAATGAAATAAATCTGTACATATCAATTTATGTCTTACATTTTGTTTATATTTTGGGTTCCACATGCATTTTGAAAAACACCCCAGTGCTCCTTGCTTATTCAGAAAGTACCATTCTTATACAGGCTACCACAAATCGGAGCCTATTATGATGTTGATCTATTACCAGTTTTGTTTCAGCACAGTAAATCAAGTCTTCCACCATCTACTTTTAACAATCTTTGTGGATGGCTTGCAGTTGGGCTAAGAAAGAGGCCTTTCAGATTTGGGCTATACATGTGCTGACTGCAAGAGGCCTTTCAGATTTGGGCTATACATGCGCTGACTGCAAGAGGCCTTTCAGATTTGGGCTATACATGTGCTGACTGCAAGAGGCCTTTCAGATTTGGGCTATACATGTGCTGACTGCAAGAGGAAAAATTGAGCACAATAACATTAATTCAACATTACATACCGGGATGACTTGCACTTGGAGTCAGGAAGAAGCCTTTCAAGTTTGTGGTCAAAAGATCAAAGGTCAGGCTCACTTTGTGAGAAAACAAATGGCTTCCACACAGTAACTTTGGTACTACATCACAGACTGCCTTGTATAGCCTATCTTGTGCTGAAAAATGGTGTTAAAACCCATAACAACAACAACAGTAAATTGACATATCCATTTCAAATATTATTTGTGTATTCATTTAAATTCTCTACTTAAGAGGAATTTAAACTTTATTTCTTGTCATGTTGAAAATGGCCATTATATTACATACCGGTACCCTAGTAAAAGTATTATGGGGTACAAAAATGGACATTATATTACATACCCTAGTAAAAGTATTACAGGGTACAAAAATGGACATTATATTACATACCCAAGTAAAAGTATTACGGGGTACAAAAATGGACATTATATTACATCCTTATTTAAAATGTTACCTGGGTACAAAAAAAATGGTTGACATAATGTACCCCAATTATAGTATGACCTGAGATAAAAATGGACGTATATTACATCCTCAATTAAAGTGTTACTTGGGCAACAAAAATGGCCAACATAATGCCCCCCAATTATAGTATGACCCGAGATAAAAATGGACGTATATTACATCCTCAATTAAAGTGTTACTTGGGCAACAAAAATGGCCAACATAATGCCCCCCAATTATAGTATGACCCAGGATAAAAATGGATGCATATTACATCCTCAATTAAAATGTTACCTGGGCAACAAAAATGGCTGACATAATGCCCCCTAATTATAGTATGACCTGGGCTAAAAATTGACATATATTACATCCTCATTTAAAGTGTTACCTGGGTTAAAAAAAAATTAAAAATTACCATTAAAGTAAACTCCGACTTGAAAACTGCACTGTTCTGGGAGATTACTTTTATGACCAGGCCCCTTTAGTAATAAATTTTACTCAACTCCAAATCTTGCTTGAAAATATTTTAAGCTTTGAAAAGGCAGCATGGGGGGAGGGGGGTTTTAAGACTTTTTATCTTGGAGATGCACTTTTTATGCAAGATGATGGGTAAAGCTTTATGATGTAGGAACAAATTATATTGCAAAATCAATTCATAATGTGAACACATCTGTTGAGAGAAAACCTGTTTATTTATATATATATATATATATATATATATATATATATATATATATATACAGAGAGAGAGAGAGAGAACAAATGCAGACAAGTTTGAACTAAATACACTGCAGTGACTTGCCATGGTAATTTCCCATGATTTTTTATTGCATATTCCATTCCCTGCCCACCCAACAGAAGGTGACCCAGGGGTCATAATGCAAAACTCCATCACTTTTGTATGAAAATGTCATTGCAATTGAAATCTTTGTATATCAGACCTTTGACCCTCTCCTATGGACTCAAGTGGTGGCAGGAGTTGATCCCATTCCACGAAAAATTATCACAAAACAATGGAAATGTTTCCTAGAATACATTTTCTTAACAATTGTATGGTTAAATTATGCCCAGAAATGCTCAGAATGCAGGAATTTCAGTGAATTCCGCCTCTAGGCCACTACTCAGTCTTCTGTCCCACAGATCCCTTGCTAGTTTATGCCCTTCTTAAACAATATTTCTGGGTGAGCCCCTGAGTGATAGGTAAGGATGACACCTCTTTTGCAGCTGGTTATCCAAAGGGTAACATGACTACAAAGTTTAATGAATTTCCACCGAGCGTTGTAGAAGGAAATACGGTAATGGACAGACAGATGGAGATTATGACAGTATCCATCACAAAACGTGAGGATAGGTATTTAGGACATGGGTCTCAAACTCAAACCATCCTGAGGGCATTTTTGATGGCCCAAGGGCCACACCACCTTTGTTTTCTCTCATGACACCTTGTGATGCCAATCATTTTGTGGGCCACAGGATACGGCTTGGCGGGTCATGTGTTTGAGACCCCTGATTTAGGATGTGTCATTGTCATTCTCCAGACTGTTGATATTCCAACCATTTGTTAAATCATGGTGCCTTTCTGAGGACACCAGCGACAACACTAATCACAATATATGTTTGTAATTGATAATTAGACAAATCAGACAAGAAATGTTACAGTAGATATTTAATATATACATTTGACAAATCAGATGAGAAGTTAGATATTGGTAATATATACATTGGACAAATCAGACGAGAAGTTACATTATGTACACTTGTATTTTATTCACAAAAGATAAATTTCAGAATTTAATTGTATTTAATTCACCAAGAACAGACACTGTCATATGCAAATTTACATGTAAGTTTATCCACTAACTAAATGGTAAGAGTGAGAAATATTTCACAGGCACATAAGAGATAAAGTGTCTAGACAGTTTTTATTTGCAATCATTATCGAGCATGATACTGATGTAAATAAAATTAAAATTCTGATAATGTCCAATTATGTAATTATCTACTTTACATTGTATGATATGGATGTAAATTCTGGCTATGTTCAGTTTAATTATGTAATTATCTACTTCACATTGTACAACAATGGATCCTCGTTTCAAAGTTGGCAGCAGTCTGTAATAATGAACAGAGCTTTGTCAAAGATTGTTTTCTCTATTAGATAACAAATGAAAATTGGAGCAGCCCCAAACTCTTTTTACTCATTGCGATATTTGAAACCATTTCAGTTTGGACCCCCAGCCAATGTTGTTTTTCTTTGGTGATATTCAGCTTGTTTGATCGTAGGCAGATTATTTTCAGCTGGTTTGTATATTTGTTCATTAGGCATACAATTCTACCCAGTCTATATATCGACCCAGTCTGACACAATGTTCATTAGGTATACAATTTTACCGAGTGTATTTACTTACCCAGTCAGACAGTGACATCAGATTCATGTTATTATTGAGTTCTGGTTTCTGTTTGTCTTGTCAATCTGTTGGCTGTATATATGTATGTGTGTGTGTGTGTATATATATTTATGTGTGTGTGTGTGTGTGTGTGTGTAACTTGTGTGTGCCTGTCATATCCAGCAATTTGGCTTAGTGCACTATAGTCTACCATAAGTTGAAAAGTGACTAAGATATCAAGCATGTATATGCTAGTTGTATCACCCTTGCTATACCACTGAGCATGTCAGTCTTATGCTTATTTCTGACCAATTATTACACTAAACATGTCAGTCTTGTGTTCATTTCTGAAAAGGTATTACACAGAACATGTCAGTCTTTTGTTCATTTCTAACCAGTTATTACACTGAGCATGTCAATAATATGTTCACTTCTGACCAGTTATTATACTTAGCATGTCAGTCATGTTCATTTCTAACAAGTTATTACACTGAGCATGTCAATCTTGTACTTATTTCTGACCAGTAATTACACTAAACATGTCAGCCTTGTTTTCATTTCTGAAGTTATTACACTAAACATGTCAGTCTTTTGTTCATTTCTAACCAGTTATTACACTGAGCATGTCAATAATATGTTCACTTCTGACCAGTTATTACAATGAGCATGTCAGTCATGTTTATTTCTAACCAGCTACTGCACTGAACACCATGTTAGTCATATATTCATTTCTGACCAATTACAAAACATGTCAGTCTTGTGTTCATTTCTAACCAGTTATTGCTCTGAGCATTTCAGTCTTATGTTTATTTCTGGCAAGTTAATTCACTGAACATGTTAGTCTTGTTTTCATGTCTGACCAATTATTCACAGTCTTGTGTTTGGTTTTGACCAGTTATTACATAGAGCATGTCAGGATTATGTTCATCACGTGTTTTAATTCCTGTACAAAATATTAGTACAAGTTCATTCCGCTGTTACAGATACAAAAGGAGGTAATTTTTTGTGTGTAAAAGGCATACACCATTGATAGCAATCAATTGAATGTTTCACACTGTCATTGCAGTTTTTCAGTATAACTTCCACACAGTAAAAATAAATTATATCAATACAGTTTCATATTTTTTGCAGATGTAAAGACACTTGCATAATCTTTGTAAATAAATAAAGACAGTGTGATTTACAAATTAGGTGAAGAAGAGTTACATAACCATGTAATTCTTGTCCTGGATATCTGCTTTGGGATAGTTGTATTCTTGTTGATGATGTCTGGTAAGTGGTTTTTGTCTAAATCGCACCTCTTGAATGTTCATTTTGAAGTAATGGACATAAGGATCAACAATATCCAGGCCAATTGTATTTAAGAGGCAATATATACTCTTAATGTCTTTTTGCCAATCATGTTTTACTAATTGGTAATGTTGAAGGCTGTCATGGCTTACTAGTTGGTAACGTGAAGATTGTGTGCCACATCTTAACAGTTGGTAATGTAAAGATTGTGTGAAATGCCTTATTAGTTGGTAATGTAAAGATTGTGTGTCATGTCTTACTAGTTGGTAATTTAAAGATTGTGTCATCTCTTATCAGCTGGTAATGTGAAGATTGTGTTTGTCATGTCTAACTAGTTGGCAATGTAAAGATTGTATCATGTCTTACTAGTTGATAATGTGAAAATGTGTGTCTGCTGGTCATGTCTTACTGGTTGGTAATGTGAAGTTCTGTCTCTGCTGGTCATGTCTTACTAGTTGGTAATGTGAAGATATGTCTGCTGGTCGTGTCTTGCTAGTTGGTAATGTGAAGATGTGTCTGCTGGTCATGTGAAGATATGTCTGCTGGTCATGTCTTTCAAGTTGATAATGTGAAGATCTGTCTCTTTTGGTCGTCTTACTAGTTGGTAATGTGAAGATACGTGTCTACTGGTCGTGTCTTACTATTTGGTAATATGAAGATATTTGTCTGCTTGTCATGAATTACTAGTTGACTGTGAAGATCTATGTCTGCTGGTCATGTTTGAGCAGTTGGTAAGTGTAGGAGTATTCAGCATTTTTTGTGCTATGGTCAGTAATTAGAAATGCATTACCAGATAGATTAAAGCAAATGGCACTTGGACATCTTGGCAAACCAGCGGTAATGATGTTCAAGACGACGCCTTGGGGATTAAGTTGATGAATATTGCCCGACTCGCATCCCACCACATACACATGGTCATGCGCATCCAAACCAATTCCTGCAGGTTCTTTGAGGTACTCACTTCTGTACTCGAAACACTTCCTTCCATTCAGTCCAAAACTGTACACAGCATCATTATCGAGGCAAGTCATGTATACCCGTGTTTTTAGAGAATTCAAGGCTATAAATGTATCGATATGTGTATTCTTATCTCGTGGAATGAGAAATGACGAGATCTGCACACCTTCTTTAGTGATGATGCCCCAGCAGTAAGCCTTATCATTGCGATGACCTGAAACAAGTAACTCTTTACTGCCAACGGCCACTATTCCCACGCATTGAAATTTCGTGCAAATTTTTCCCTTGGGTCTGATTGTCTCGCCCATCTTCAGGATTCTAATCTTCTTCTGATACGGAAGAGTCACCGCAACCTCATTCTCGTCAACTATGCATACATCTAAAGGCTTGGAAGAAAACTTGTATTCTGAGGTGACCTTATAGGAAGAATCGCACAAAACGCATCTGTGGTTGTTTGAATCTAAGTACACGATCCAGCCATTATGCAGATATGTGACCCCAGTATACAAGGGCACAGTACCTTCCTTAGGCCCGCTCACTCTAAACTCAGCCATTTTAACAATTGTGTCGAATCTTGGCGGCATTTTTGGTCTGTCGTTTAAACGCTCCATTGTACCACTGTCGATTTCAGAACGTGTCCTTAACCTTCCGGAATTTGCTCTTTTCCTTATAAAAGAAGCATCCTTTCTAATTGGGGTTTTTGAACCCTTGGTCAACCCTTCAGTGTTTGCTTCATCCCTGCTGAAGGAGATATCTTCAACTGCCATATGATACCCTGACACCGTTTTTTGTTTTTCATTAGTTTCCAATCGGTCCAACGTATTTTCCGCCATTCCCGATACTCCAGAAACTCTTTCAGATGTTCGTCGTTCTCTTGTTATAGTTGCTTCTCCAGTTCTGATTATCACATCGTGCGCTGACGGTCTTCTTGATCTATTAGTTGATATTACCACTTCTCCCGAGTCCGTTTCCTCGCTTTTGTCGTGGAACTCATCAAATTTAACAATTCTTTCTGGCATGTGATGCATTTCGGTTAATCGCTCAGCTGCACATTCTTTTTGCTCCAAGGCCATAGCCGCAGTTGCAGGGTCTTTTGTGTCCTCTACTGAAATAACCTCTTCAGTTTTAAAGATCATTCTGTCCTCTGATGGCAATTCTTGTTTTTCCCCTGAACGTTCCAACGTTCTTTTTTTTAAATCGAAGCCAGTATAGCTCACTTCTGGGACTAATTTGACCGCCTTATCCGTATGGGCAATGACGTCTTCAGATTTAATAAGGCGTTCTTTAGTATATTGTTTTGATGCTTCTTCCTCAAGTGCTGGACCTGTATTTACATTTTGGGGGTAGATCGTTTCATTAGGAACATGTTTTCCCCCGGTATTAACCAACATCTCAAACAACAGCGGCGTTTTCAATCGATCCGTGGACAGTTCTGATGGTCTTGCATCTTCTCCTGAGCAAATATTTAGCTTTCCGGAATTTGGAATTTCCGCACCGTCACCAGAGACTCGTGTCGCTTGTCCGCAATTATAACCTTCACGTACATCTTGTGCTTGATGTCCTGACTGAATTTTCATGGAAGTTACTTGTGTATTGGGATTAGATACAGAAATTACCTTTTTGATTTCCTGAACTTTAATTTGAGCAAAATCCGTACGCCCTAATAACAATAAATTCAGTAAAGCATCCGTGACCAGGAGCTGCACATTTGAACATGTTAATATGGAAAGATCTGCTACCTTTTTCTCATAGCTGGAAATTTGTCTCTCCATTTCTTCTCGGGAAACGCGTGGTTGTCCGTCTGTTGCTTTTGCCATCTTCTCCAAAAATTCGTAGGAGTTTCTTATTGCTGTGGTCAGAAAGTTGCATTCTTTTACGAGGCTTATTTTGTTCTTAAATTCTTCTGCATAGATCCTTTCTCCCTCCGCTTTTACCAGTTTTTCCAAATCATCGAGTTTTGCAATAACTGCCTGCTTCAAACTGCGAATTTCAAGGGCAATTTTTTGCACGCCAGATTTCAAACTTTCGATACTTTCACGATGGAGATTGGCAATTTTCAACAAATGTTTTTGCAGTTGCTTCATCCTCTCCATCATCATTTCTGGTCTAAAGTTCTGATTAACAGCAGTGGCGTAATCAGTCAGCCTCATTATGTTTGAACACCCCTCATGTGCCTCCACCAGGCACGATGAACAACACAATACATCATGATCTAGGCAACACGCATTGTACGAACTCTTGCCATGTTGTTCACAGACAAACAATTCCTTGAACACTGGTTCCTCAGGATTTCTTGATTTTACACTCATTTTGTGGTTTTTCAAACTTCGCTCACTCGTACATAGCTTAACTAGACACGCTATAATCTTACAAACTGCGCAGGTGAAGGATTCAGGTGTGAATGAATTTGCATCATGTACAGGTAACGCCTTACTTCATGTACGTATTACATCCTGTGCATGTCCATGCATTAACACGTTGAATGCGTAGTACACCATTATTAAAGACGATACTTTCTGACACTGTTTAAATAAAACAATGTTTCAAACACTTCTTTTGTTCATGCAAATCCAAAGTCTGAATAGAGATCAAAGCAGACGTGATATCGATACTCCCGCGTAAAATTATTACTATTTGAAGTTCAGTAGACCGTTACTTTTTACTCGTCTAAAACATTAATTTATCCAGTCTTGTCAGAGACAATGGATAATTTTACTTTGTTGTAAACTGTCAGAAAAAAATGAGTTTGAACAGATAGTGTATATGTCTGGTAAATACTCGAATCTACTCTCGTTCACAACTACCTCTAGTCTGAATGCGGATCATACATGTCTATTGTACACACTCTTAAAATAAATTTGTCATAATCGTGAAATATTGTCCACGACCTTAAATCGGTTGAACTAGATGTATTCAACCGCTATAAAATATTGCATGGCAGTTCCTTAATTAAATTACGATTATAATATCACGTGGTTTATATGTACGTTATTTTTGTCAGTACAGCTTGGGTCGTATATTTCAAGATAAAAACACCATGCAGTAGAGAAACTGTAATCTTCCATTATAACAACTACTACCACTGACTAAAACAATCAACAACTACTACTACAACTTCTATTACTGCTATTAATACTACTACTCGCCCCCACCCCCACCTCCCAAAATTCATTGATTTATGTTAAACGATTGTATACATTTTAACTCTTAATATCACGTATAGAGTAAGTTGGTAGTGACAGGAAGAAACTGGTAATTCGGTGGAACCGCGAGATGGACGCCCTCTTAACCAAGTATATATTGAAACAGTGATCGATCACAGGGCATCATAATTGCAAGTAGATGCGTTATTACTCAGCTATCTAGACCTCTAGTAGTAGTAGTAGTAGTAGTAGTAGTAGTAGTAGTAGTAAGACTATTACAGTAGTACTACTACTACTGTTACTACTTCTACGAATACTGTTCTACTACTTGTACTGTTAATACTACTGCTGCTGCTACTACTACTACCAATTCTGCTACTGCTGCTTCTACTAATACTACTACTACTACCACTACTACTACTGCTACTACTACTACTACTACTACTACATGACAACATTTACTACAGACCGCTCCGGTGGTCCTGACAGCTGCCTCGCTAGACGCTCAGCATTGAGAAGTTAGTATTAGGACTGGTCGGCCTGGTGTCTGGATAATGTGACTGGGTGGAACATCAAGCTACATGTCTGCGGCATGATGCCCCAGTGCTAGATATCACTATAAACAGTCACACTGCAGACATCGTAGTGATATGACTGGAAAATTGTTAAAGCTACGTTAAAAATCCAAATCACACACACACACACACACACACACTTCTATTACAAATACGGTCCAAGGTGTTTGTACAATTCCATGTACAAGTAATAGATGTAAATATGTACATTAACCTCTATAAACCTTTTACAGAGAACGGAAAAGACACGGAAGAATACTTAACGCATGCCTCTAAAGCCCCCAATGCGGCCGTTTATCATAACTTTCACCATTCTTTCAATCTAAACTAATGTTTGGAAGGCAGGAAATGAGTTGCTAAAAAAATGCTATTTGACATAAACCGTTCTTTGAAATAATCAAGATGTTAGGTTTAACCGACGCTCAAATATTCAGTTTAGAATTAAAAGGTGCCATCCCTTAATTCAGTCAACGAAGTCGCTCGTAATTCCGTTCATTTTCGGGAGTGCTCCAAAATTTGTGATGTGATACGATACATTCGACAAATTCCGTTAGTGACTAATCTAATAACAACAACATTCGAATGGTGCACACATTGATTAAGAGTAAATGAAGAGAGGCAAACTGTTGCGCTGGAATACTTTGATGGGCGAGCGTGGATTGAAGACAATCCGACATAGCGTGGTGATGGCATTTTCTGTTTACAACGGTGACATCATCAAGTTATTTGTTCCAGCTTTCGACTGAAATCGGTTGATCCACGGATGTCGCCTATCAACATGGGTTTCTCATTTCGGGGGTGGGGGTGGGGTGGTGGTGGTGGTGGTGGGGAATTGCATGGCTCATAATTGTGATGAAATGTCGATATTATCTGCTTTCAATGGAACCCAACGATGTTTAAGACCAATATCTTTGAAGATTCAGTATTGTTCAGGTGATTTGGCATATACGACCTTTTTGCACGTAACGGCGGCACTGGGACTTCAAAATATGTTTCTGAAAATAAATAATGTATAGGGACATTAAAGAACATTATACAAGTCGTTTACCTGTATGTTACGTATAGAATTATTACAACTTGTAGCCTCCGTAAGATGGAACGATAACCTAGTTATCATATATACATGTCCTAGCTTTCGGTCTAATTCCAGATACAGTAAATGGTCGACTATCCAAATTCTGATTATTCAGCAAGTTAGATTATCTGAACCAACTCCATCCCCACCGGACATTTATAAGACATTCAAAGACTTCTGTTGGGACTCTCAGTTATTCTACCCCCCATTAATCCGCCTATTAGCCCAATTAATTTCGATAGTTGAAGTTTTATTGTGTTCTCTCTCTCTCTCTCTCTCTCTCTCTCTCTCTCTCTCTCTCTCTTGATATATGCTAAGAGAACGCAGACATTGAATACTGCTATGTTGTATCATTTAAATTCGAAGAAATTCACTTGATGTAACAAGAGATGGGCAGGTATCTCTGAGGATATGCTATATTGGGCTGTTATAGTTTGATGCAATTCTGTGTTATTTATCAAGTATTTCCCTTTTCTTTTCCTTTTGTTTTCCTTGTTTCTTTCAGTTTCATTAGGTTTGCTTTTTTCGGGCTTTTACATGAAGGAAACCAGCCAATAGTAGGTCGTTTATTTGGAACTAACTGCTTTCAAATATACCTGTAGCAGAAAATAAAATACCCATGCATTGTTTGTGTTATGTTTGGCACCAACTATAGCACTGCGTGTGGTGAAAACATTTGGCAGTGTATACAAGGATCAATTACCTTATAAAAACCTAGATACTTTGATCTTTCAATTAAAAATATCAATACACCTGTCACAAAGCTTGCCAAGTTTAAAAGCATACATAAGTGTCAGGAAGAAAGATAGTGCTGCAATTCTAGTTAATTTTAATCTTAGTAATAATGGGTGAAATTAGCTGTGATAATTTAATAAAGGGAAAACCTGTTACTTACGTTTACAAATAGATCGCCGATAAAGTAGATTAACCGTAACTAAACTGCATAAATGGATACGGATTTAAGTTATTATTCGTCAAAGTCGTGGAAACAAGCCTCTTTTGCATGACTATGGCCCGTAACTAAGTGTTAGTCCACCTGGCAAGAGGTAATGTGAGCTTATGGTATGGACTTGTGTCCGTCGTCTGTCCGTCTATATTTGCTATTTTGTTTATTTCTGAAAAACCCGCTGGTCTATTTTGGATCAAACTTGACAGGAATCATTTTTTTTTAAAGGACATTCTCGACATTTCTTAGGTCAAGCTTGATCAAAATTGTCTGGAATGATTCGCCTAGCTTAAGTGTAGCTTCTTTCCCAGCAAGTGGAAACACCTATTTTCAGTTTGAATCAGACTTGGTAGGAACGTTTCTTCCTTAGCAAACACATTTAAAAAAAACAAACTTTATTTTACTTGTACTCTAGAACGGCTACTCTCTTCTTGGATCAAACATTGTAGAAATGTTTCTTAAGCGAGTATGTCATATATATGTACGTAGCTCTCACTGCAGTTCTGTAACTTTCATAGCAACTTTGCTACAAAAAAAAAAAAAACAAAAAAAAAACCTATTTGTAACTTCCTCTCTAGCTAAATTTGATTAAACTTGGTGTGAATAATTCGTATGAAAGTTGTATTCATAGTAGCTCCCTGACAATGGCGTGACGTCCATAGCAACTGAGTGGAAAACCTATTTTCAGCATCTTTAGAATGACTCGGACAATTTTAATCAAACAGGTCAAGAAATTTTCGTTGAACATGTTTTACTAGAATTACATTTGGAATGGTTTCCTTAGTAACACTGTGCTTCCATAGCAACAAGGTGGAGCATTTTTGTTATTTCTTCCCTGAAGTGACTTAGCCACTTTTGATCAAATTTAGTTGTGACAATTATTATGACATATTCTACCAGCATATTTTAGGGGTGGAACCGCTAGAAATGGTGTGGCTTATATAATAACCAATTCAACTTGGCATGAACATTGCTTAGACTATGCTGTACCAGAGTAGCTTTCGGGATTTCGCCCTTAGTGACAGTGTAGCTTCCATAGCAACCAGTTGGAAAACAAGAATAACACTCCTCTCCCGTCAGGTACAACTATTGTTTTGTTGCTTGGGTACACTATAACAAATTTGGTTATATATATATATATATATATATATATATATATATATATATATATATATATGTGTGTGTGTGTGTGTGTGTGTGTGTGTGTGTGTGTGTGTGTGTCAAACACACCAGTTTCAACCAAACAGCAAGAACCTATCGTGACATGGGTGCCTTTCAACCAAATAACAGCAACTTATCGTTTCATGGCTGCCTTTCAACCAAATAGCAGGAACTTATAATGACACGGGTGAATTTCAACCAAATAGCATGAATTTATCGTGACATGGGTGCCTTTTAACCAAATAACAGCAACTTATCGTTTTCATGGCTGCCTTTCAACCAAGTAGCAGGAACTTATAGTGACATGGGTGGATTTGAACCAAATAGCAGGAACTTATCGTGACATGGTGGATTTCAACCTAGGTTGCCTGCATTATTGCTATTACATTTGGGGTCTTAAAGTAATGGATCCTTGGCGAGCGATAAAAGGTCTACTTCGTCTTCTTGGTTTAGGCTGATACTTCTTACATATTACTTGAAGTCGTGTTCAAGTATTCAAAATACATTTAGGCAGCTAAAATACACATTGTAATTGTTAAAAACCTTAAAAACACATAATTGACAGAAAAGAAGTATATTTCCAAGCATGCGCAGCTTCTGCATGCAAGGGTTGGTCTTGTGCTAAGAACATCTTTTGCGATGCACAGAATATCTTGGATACATGCATAACGGCACCAGAACAAATTTAAAAAAATAACAACAACACAAAATGACACAACCAAAAAACAAACAAATTCCCTCGTCACCATATTGTTGAAACTGTCGGCGTGACAAGGTGTTTTTGATGATTCATTATATGTTTGCAAACCAAAGCTTAATCAGGCTGAATAATACTTTAATCGTCAAACAATCTAGTGACCTCTGTCGGCAAATGATACAAGGGTGTTAAAATATGAATTGTGTAATAAAAGAAACTACTAGGTTACCAGCCAGTGTGTATGTGTACGCGCTCAATTCGTTGTTAAGAAAGCATATTTGAATAAACGGAAATTGCATTTTAGAATGTATTTAGTGTAGTATTAATTTTTTTTTATTTTGCAGGACACTTTATGAGATAGACGCCTATATTATCTGTCATCAAGCAGACGACATCCTGTAGCCTGTTGGGAGCGGTTCATGCTCAACAGACGTCGTAAATCATGCCTTTGTCTACTCCAATGGGATTAAATTTCTTTCTTATTTTTCCAATGGAGAGAGAGAAAGGGTGGGGGGAGAGATGATAATATATGGGGTTTTAAGTATATAGATACAACTTTTACTTGATATCAGATTTGAAAAGTTGGCGTTTGCTTTTAATTAACCATATCACAGCCATTTTTGATGCAGTCCTTTCGGCCCATTTCAGGTTGCTTTCTTTCGCCTGGAGCAATTCACAGGACGTTATGAAATTGCTAAGAACTTGAATCGCATTATGGCTGCACACACTGCTGTAGTTCTTGTTGTTTTGGGTTTAACGCCTTTTACATCACACGATGGCGGCCAGTATAACTGGTGGAGGAAGAACCAGGGACAACCGCGATGTATCTCAACATGCATACATACGCACGCACGCACACACATACACATACATACATACATACATACATACATACACTGTTATGCCTGCCCTGGTATGATAAAACTTAGTGAGGAGATGCATCTTGATGTGTACCAAAGCATCGTCACAAAAGTATGTCATTGTGGCTCATATTTCATGCATCACTGATTTTGCTTACTTTTTTTTAATTGTAACTGTTGATGCTATAATGGTTAAACTAAATCACCATACATCTCTATTAGAATCACACCCGTACCAAGATCACTAAGACCTATTTTTATCATTGCCTTTTACTGGTTAAACTGTTGATACCAATACTCGTTAAACTAGATGATTTTATAAATCTCCATTAGTACCATACCAGTACCCGAAATATCACAGTAACCTATATTTCGCATTTTTTAAATTTAGGTTAAGTTTTAGCGTTAAGCTTATGACTAAATCGTTTGGGGGTTTTGTCTTTTCTTGTTGGAGGGGGGGGGTTGAGTTTTGAGAGGTATGTGTGTTGCTGTTTATTTTGGGGGGATGGGGTTGCACGCTCTGTACATACTTTCTCATCTAGACTCATTAAACTTAGTGATCGGATGCATCTTGTTGATTGCAAAAGTAGGTCATCATATATGATCTATAGTTTATGCTTTGCTGACTTGAGTTCAGTTCTTTATCTGATGCTCATTTGTCGGCTACTGTTCGTTCTTGAATCATGAAATTGATGATGATATTCATCTATGTTAGTGCCAGACCCTTACAACAAAATGAAACTCGTTGCGACCTGTATTTCGTTTTTTACTGTCTCGGGTTAAGATTTTGCGTATAGCTCGCGACCACACGAATTTTTGAGAAGCTATATGCATACTATCCTACCTAAAATCATAAAACTTGGTGAGGCATCTTCAAATATATTAAACGCTATTTACAAAAAGAGGTCCATGCGACCTATATTTCATGTTTGCGTGACCTTGTTGAAATTGTTTACAGCCCATTTATTGGGTGCTGTTTGCGTTCGAATCACGAAACTTGATACTTTGAGGCATTTCTGTTAGTACTATAGTTGCAACCAAAGACGGTCACAGTGACCTATATATTATGTTTTACTAAGGTTACTATTTGTTTAGCTCAAGATCACACCGATTTTTCCTTGATCCATAGATCCTAGCCCACACAGGAAGCCCCTTCTTACCAGTGCAATTTGAAGTAGGAATAAAAATATTCAATAGTAAAGTCTGCATATTAATAACTCTACACCGCATATCGTGGTAGTTTCAATACGCTGTGTATTGTACATGTACAAGAATACGGGAATTACCAAAGTGGACTGCATGCATTTATTGTGAGGCGTCCGCTATAGTGGCTATAGTAAAATGGCGTTCCGCATGAATTTTTCCGGAAAGGGGGGTGGGGGTGGAACAATCCATAATCTAAGAGGAAGGAACAACTCCAAAATCAAAGGGATATATTTTTATACTGCGGATGCTCATTTTTCAAGGCAGCAAAGTTAAATGAAGGAACTATATTGTACTACTCTGTTCAGGGGCGCCCGCAAAATTTTTTTTTGGGGGGGGTGGGGTAGAGGGGGCAAATATATAGTGGTCAGCTATTAAGTTTTAAGGATGTGGGCCAAAACATGTTTAGAGATGAAATGCCTCTCCCTCCCCTTGCCTCTATGGGCGGGCGCCCATGTTTGTGTCTCTCTGTGACTTTCATTCAATAAAATCTGGTTGACAGCGATAATAGTTATTTAAAAAAATATAATAATCTCTGGATTTCATCAACTCATTGTAGTACATCTACTTGGATATCACAGAAAAAAATCTTTATTTACTGTTATGTCTCGTTCGCCATGACACAATACATATGTACGTATATAGCAAACTTCTAAACATGTAAATGTATAAAAATGCAACAAACAAAAAAAGGGGTCAAGATTTTGTTATCAAGATTACTTTAGTCTGAATTTATTTCCTGCATGATAATTTTAATGTTTATAATCGCAGCTGGAGAGGAATATAAAGCTTCATAGAGGCGAGCTATGTAATCGTTGATTATATTTAGGTATAAACAAACAACAAAAATGGTAACACCGATCGAAGGCTCATGAAAAATTAATTATACTTGCACTAAATAAATATTAAATTTCTTATCGATTCATCCACGAATGTAACCAAGGGAGTAGGAACTTAGCATGACAGCGGAAACAACCGTTCTGGGGTGCGCGTGGAGAATTTTTTTAAACAGGTAAATGTAATAAACCCCTGTACATTCAGTAACAGTAAATGCAATAATAAAATGTAATAAATACTTATTATGAAATAACCAATAACGGTATGTACCATTTATTACATTTACGGCGACTTAGTTGTTTATAGTTTTCGGATAGGGTCGATTACAATTTTAGAATAATTACAGCATCAACGTACATGATCCTTACATTTTGTCTGTTAATAGACGACATTAGCGGTCCTCTTCATTTGATTTGGTTTTTGGCGGATGAGTGTTTTGGGGCAGTTTTTTTTATATTATTCTTTACGTAAAAAAGCACTTCCTTTGTTGTTTCTCTATTCTTACACAAAAAGCTATTAATCCATCCATCCGTCCGTCCGTCTTTATATTTATATACTCATCTAATGGTGAAAATACACTTGTAAAATCTACGGAAATAACAGAATACTAAAATACACCATATTACAGATACCATTGGGTTCGAACCCCTGTCGAGTCATACCAGAGACTTATAAAAATGATACTAACAGCTGCCTTGCTAGGCGCTCAGCATTAAGAGGTTAGTGTTAGGACTGGTCAGTCTGGTGTCAGGATAATGTGACTGGGTGGGACATCATGCTACATGTCTGCGGCATGATGCCCCAGTGGTAGACATCACTATAAACTGCCCCACTACAAACATCGTGGCGAACTGACTGAAAGATTGTTAAAGCTACGTTAAAAATCCAAATCACACACACACACACACACACACACACACAAACACACACATACCGTTGTTTTGTACCTACTCTTTTGGTGGGAAAAGGCTGAAAAAACGTGGTCCAGTTTGTGCGATATGTGCAAGTGGTGGTGACTATCATCTTTGCTAGCCTAGGTTCCGATATGTTAACCCTATCTGATAACATATAGGAACCTTGGCTAGCGAAGATGGGTGAATATATGCATAGGCAGATCCACCCATTGCTCCAGTAATTGAATCTTCTCCATTGTTATAGCGAACGGCGATGTACTGCGATCATAGCAACAAGTTGACCTCTCGAATAAAGGTTGATCACCGCCCCCCCCATCTCATTTGCATATGCATTTTTGTGTTCTTCGTTTGTTCCTTTTATTTTAAAATGAAATTCACTAGAGTTTTAGGTGGACCACTTTAAGTTGATTCCGAAAGGAGGGCCCTCCCCCACCCCTCCAGCTTAATAAACGTTCACACACACAAGCATACAGTCACTTGTCACTTGAAAATTGACCGTCGTTTTATTCTTGCTCAAGTTTATTGGGTATTATACACTTTGAGAAAATACCGACACAAACCTTTACTTTGCTGTCCTTTCGAGGAAAGTCAGGGCCCTTTTGAAATTTTGGTAACCCCAACCCAACCCAACCCCCCAAACAATTGACCTGATCCGACCCTGTGCGTAGCCTAAGGCGTTCGCCAATACAGATCACTCTCACATCTCACCTTTGTCCGCACTGAGTTAGAGACTCGGTTCGACCAACGTATGTTATGTGAAAAAGATTGTCTGTAGCTTCCCGTGGGTCGTTGGTTCTTTCCGGAATCTTCCTCCACCAAATGTACTGGCCGCAATGTATTGAGTATCCATTTAGACAGTAAACAGCATTCTGCATAGGTACGGTACTTGCCTGTCAGTTAGGTAATTATTTATACTGTCAACGAAAACAAAACAAATGTTTACACCAGACAAGAGTGTAGCTACCATATATGGAGGGGGATTACCAGCCTAATCTATAGTGTAAAAAAAAATCGTGAGCCCTTATACTTGCATACTTTTGCTATATGGTTATGGAGGGGGATTACCGCCATAATCCCCCTCCATAACCAGTAGGCTTTGCATAGGGGTCTGCAAAGGGCCCAAATATCCTAGCTTCACCAGTGACACCAGTTACAGCTAATGTTTCATTTGCGTGTCAGTTAAGTAAGGTAATGTAATTTACGCTGTCAAGAAAAAAACCATGTCTTCAAAAGATAATACTAATACTTCATTTGCGTGGCAGTAAGGTAATGTGATTTCCGCTGTCAAGGAAAGAGCATGTCTTGATACAAATTCTTCATTTGCGTGGCAGTAAGGTAATGTAATTTACATTGTCAACAAAAAGCAAATTACCTCATAAGATAATGCTGATGTTTCATTTGCAAATCCGTAAGGTAATGCACTCAGACTGTCGACAAAAAAGTAGATGTCTTAATAAGATAATGCTCATGTGCTTCAGTTGCGAGTCAGTAAGGTAATGTATTTACGTTATCAACCGAAAAGTTAATGCCTTCATAAAATAATGCAAATGTGTTTCATTTGTGTCATGGGGTGGTGGAGATGTGATGTGCGATCTCCCCCCACTCCTTATGATTTTTGTTCATCGTTATCTAGGAGATGATCTACCACGGTGTTATTGCCTGGATCGAGTAATTAATATCATAAAAAGTATGAAATTAAGTCTACCACGGTGTTATTGCCTGGATCGAGTAATTAATATCATAAAAAAGTATGAAATTAAGTCTACCACGGTGTTATTGCCTGGATCGAGTAATTAATATCATAAAAAAAGTATGAAATTAAGTCTACCACGGTGTTATTGCCTGGATCGAGTAATTAATATCATAAAAAGTATGAAATTAAGGATGGAATAACTGAGATCTGAGAAGAGATTATAAATATAATAACACGAGCCCCAGTATGCAAAATACAACAATTTAATCAAATACACAAACAAAAAATGGAATCGAACATGGCATGTGAATGAGTCGCTTTATCTTAGAGACAGTTACAAAATTATGCGAATTTCAATTAGCCGTTCTGTTACTGATAGAACAAATTTCATCATATGATCGAACTCATATTGCTTGGCGTGAGAGAATCACCTGGTGCCTCCGGTCTTTCCCAAATCACTGCTGGTGATCGGTCCGCGTTTCCGCCTCTTTCCTTCTCTCCCTCCCTCCCTCCCTCCCTCTCCCTCTCTCTTTACTAGACTCTTCGGGCCATCAACCTATTTGGTTGCACACTGTGCTCTTTCCCCACTGTAAAATACAGGTGTGTAGAGCTATTTTTTCTTTTCATTGAAAAATAAAATATAGCTCCAAGCCTATATGCATGTCAGAGTTATCTTCTCCTGGGATCAACAAATGTCCCCACTCTTGTGTCAGACATCGTCTAATGAAACTCAACAGAACTAGCTATGGTCATTCGTACTGATACACAAGCAACCTATTATCTTAAATCGATGTCTGGTTAACGGTTACCGGATTCTTAATTGAAATGACAATTAGCTCTCTCTGATACTATCATTGCCGGCTGTGACCATAAATTTGCCAGATGACCCGTCAGTCGACAGACGTTCCAAATGCTACACCATCGATTCTGTTGGAAAGAATTCACAACTTATTTACACACGAATTAATGGAATTCACTCCCTGTCCTAAATACGTTACTATGCTAATTAGCGATTCATTGACATATATTTACAGTGATAGGAAAATCAATCCTCAGCATAAATGATACAAATCATTTAAGATTGATAATTTACATATTCAACAAATTTACGTCAAAAGAAATGCATGAAATCTTGCTACACGATTTCTTTTACATACAAACAACTAAATCCGAACTCATTCATCTAACGAAATATTGTATGACATTCTACAACACGCGAATCATATAACATGCATGATTATTTCTGAACTCAAGGATAAATTGAAGTATGAATTTACAATGAATCAATTCAATAATAATTACAAACTTACATCAATGATCGCATCGTATGTAATTGAGACTAACCTTGTTCTTCATTTGAGAATCGCACCTTCAAATGCATCTAATCTCTTTGCATGTCCTCAACCTTACGACGCTGATCCGATTTATTTAAGGAAGAAATATAATTGCTATTCTTCATAAGAGTTAACTTTATGGCGCCCCACAGAAACTCAGACTGATTAATTTTATAAGGAGAACTATTTTAAATCCCTGAATTTCGTCTGGAAACACACACCCTCCTTTCGTATGGCCAATCAAGATTACTCCTTTGCCCGCCAAAATTCTTTATCACTCCCAGTGAAGTCAGAAAATTATCCCCAGTCCGCCTTTATTAATAACTATTCTGGAAAATATCATTTATGGCACCTGTTTCAAATGGACTGCAATTTTCTAAAATTTTCCTCTGGTTCATATCACTTTGGACATTTTATCGCTGTGACCTCGCGGTAACATTGCACTCTCATCTGTTCCTAGCTGTTAACAAAGCGGGTCCTAATTAAAATTCAATTCATGCCCCAAACAGTGCAGATTCTATCCCTCGCAGTCAACAATTTATTGCGGGACTACCTAATTTATCAGTCTTAATGGGAACGGGGGCCCCTGAGTGGCCGAGTGGTCTAAAGCGCTCACCGTTACGGATCACTGCCATCTCACCTTTGTCTGCGTGAGTTCGAGTCTCAGGCTCGGCTAACGTGGGCACGTGAGAAAGCCTGCCAGTAGCTTCTCGTGGGTCGGTGGTTCTTCCCTGGGTTTTCCAGGGTTCTTCCTCCACCAATTATACTGGCCGCCATGTATAGCCTATCTTGTGCTGAAAAATGGCGTTAAACCCTACAACAACAACAATAACAACAATAATGGGAACGTGTCGTACACAGTACTAGTGACATGACTGTTGAGCACGTGTTTCAAACTAATGAAAGTACGCCTGTGGTACACATTGCCAGTGGCATAGTTGTCGAGTACCAGTTTCTGTTGTGGCATGATGATACTTTAAGAATCACAACAGATAACACATGAAATTGTGTAACTAATTTTGATTGCTTTTGAATTTTACATCGGAGCATCTTGGTACATTATAGCTAGAGTTATAGACAGTGTAACATAGTACCTTTTGTTCTTAAAATTGTTTCTGGTGTATTGACAAACTGAAGTCTTTTATACAGATATATTTCTATCCATAATGTCTTATTTTGTGTGTGGATGATGTCAGTCTTTAAAACTCTTTTCCCCCAAACAGTGATATCAAATTCTTCCATCTTTGTAGCCGTAAGGGACTGACCATTCAAAAATCAATCCAAACCAACCTCCTCAACTACTGAACTTAAATGGTTGATCCTAAGAACCAACATTTTCAAATATAATCTGCATATTTATACATCTTTTACTATTTCAGATACTCTGAAAAGTTAATTGTAGTATGCATAAACTGTACAGATATATCAAATTAATTTTTACCTGACATCATAAAAATGACTGTCAGTCTAAATTATACCTTGATAATCTATCTACATTTTTACTAAGAGTATTTAGCACAGTTCCACTGCATAAAAGAAACATCCACAATCTATATTTAATGTTTATACAATCTTTTCTGTTCATAATCCATTCAGGCAAACCTATGTATGAGTTTCCTCTCAAAAACTAATATCTACGAGTACTGTTAAACATTCATTCCTGTAAAACATCCAATTTGTACTTATACTCATTTCCTGTCCAATTTTATTTAATGTAAAATGTAGAATAAATGAGCAGTGACATCCTTTTCACTCATATAAAATATATTTACACGCCCTGTTCTGTACTAAAATGTATATTCCCAGTTTACAAACAATGCCTCTTATGTGGTCTTCTTCATAAGCCTATTCGTTAAGTCTAACTACCTTTACAGAAGCAAATTGTTGAATTTTTCTACTAATGAAATTCTTCAAACACGAAACAATATCAATGGAAATTCATAAAATTTCTTATTATTGCTGCCATCAAAACTGCATTAATTCAAAGACTAATGAAGTCTACTCATTGTGATTCAGTTTAAATTATGTTTGTTCATGTTTGTCTGTTTCAAATTCAGTCTGTTCATATGTCTCAATTCTTTTTTAGTTTAAAGCCACATTAATGGGAGTTGCAATGTTTTCTCACTTGTTTTAATATCAAAGTGTTAATTTTCATTGATTTAAGTACATGTTCTGGGTATTTCAATATATATTAAACTATTTTATATGCACAACTGGATTGCTATTTTATTTATACAACTGTCACTACTGTACACTATGTATTACATCAGTGTTTATGTGTACTGTGACACACCAAACAAGCTGAAATCATGATTCTATCTTTATTATTACATCACTGTTTCTGGGTACCGTGACAGAACATGCATGCAAATCATGCTGTGCTTTACACTGTTTAAATGTACATTATATTTCAACTGTCATGTAGTCCATGTTATAAAAAACACATCAAACTTCTGTTGAGCTACATTCGTGCTTTACGCATGCGCCCTGCAGATTACTTAACAATCAATCTATGTTATATAATTTTAACCCATAAAATCCCAGCAGATCATATTTTATCATCTACAATTACTGAACTGGTAAGATTTCAAATAGCATGAAAGCTGGTGTTGTGCCAGAGCAGGATATAAACTGACAGATTATGGGATTAGAATTTATTGAAATATCTTGAATTTTTTATATTTTTATAAACAGTTTTATCAATATATAAAACACTTATCTTTATTACAAAAATTGTATCTTTTTGGTTTTTATCCTTTCATGTCCTAGATGTACAGTATTTAGATCGTTTTTTTTTTTTTGCCAACTGGCTTCCTTAGTGTAGTTTATATCTTTAAGTTCACGTGTAGCAACGTTTATTTTGGTATAATTTGGTACAATTTCTGTTGGAATGTATTTTTAAAACTTTTTAGTAACCTGTCTATGAAAAAGTCCCTTTAATAATAATAATAATAATAATAATAATAATAATACATGATACATGTACATAAATATTTGAACCTTGATCTCACACATTCAGCTTATAAAAGTTCAGTTTTAAAACTTCCACGATATTAACTTGAACTATAGTACACAAAATAACTTCAGACATTTAATTCCATTATTGTATCAATTTCTTTTCTTAAAAATGGGCATCACTACATGTGCATATTCAAGTTGTCCATATGGATCAGTCCACACGAAAATAGGGGTACCAGATTTACTTTCATTCACCTTTAGAATAATAGAAGGAAAAGCAGCCTGAACAAAATGAAGGCATTCATGTGCTTGGGTGGTCTAGCCATCCCTGGTCCCTGGCAGGTTTCATAGTCCTTGTAACTGGTCTGTGGAAAAAGTTCTGGTTGATATTCACTTGATCACTGTGTCTCATCTTTGTAAAGTTGATATACATTTACCCCTAAGCAGGAGTGTAGCTGCCTTTTGAGTCATGTGACATACTCACAACCAGTTGGTGGTATGGAAATATACAAACCAAACGTTTTTGCGTGCTGCATTCCGTTTGAATAATGCAATTTAATGTAGTCAAGATTTGATGGTCATAAGTAATAAATAAATATTTGTTTGTTTTTCTGTTGTTTTTTTTTTTTTCTTTAAAGAAGAAGAGGCTAAACAATTCTCTCAGATAATTTATTGAATAATAAATAATTTTATAGCATATTAGTTACAGCAAGTATGGTCTAAAACAGAATACAATAACCTAAAACTGATATGGGGTTGTGTAAGTTCCTAGTTGTTAAAGGAATAAACTCTGTATTGTTTGTAATACATATGGGAGTGGTTGTAATACATGTGTGATCATTTGTAATACATATGGGAGTGGTTGTAATACATGTGTGATCATTTGTAATACATATGGGAGTGGTTGTAATACATGTGTGATCATTTGTAATACATATGGGAGTGGTTGTAATACATGTGTGATCATTTGTAATACATATGGGATTCTCTGTAATACACAAGATTGTAATACATATGGGATTGTTTTTAATATGTGTCATTGTAATACATGTAGGTTTGTTGCAATACATGTGGGATTGTTTGTAATTCATATGATTGTAATACATAAGGGATTGATTGTAACACATGGGATTGTAATACATATAGGATTGTTTGAAATACATATGAGATTGTAATACATGTGGGATTGTTTGTAATACTTATGAGATTGTAATATATATGGCATTGTTTATAATACATATGGGATTCTTTGGAATACATACGTGATTGTAATACATGTGATTGCAATATATAATGAATTGTTAGTACATGTGGGATTGTTTGTAATAAGTAAGTGATTGTCTGTAATACATATTGGATTGTTTGTAATACACACTGAGTGTGTGTGTTTTGGAATTTTTTATGTAGCTTTACCAATTTGCAGTGTGGCAGTTTATAGTGATGTCTAGCACTGGGGCATCATGCCACAGACATGTAGAATCATGTTCCACCCAGTCACATTATCGTGACACCGGGCCCACCAGTCCTAAAACTAACCTCTTAATGATTAGTGCCAAGTGAGGCAGCTACCAGTACCATTTTTATGAGGTTTTGCTATGATTTGGCAGGGGTTCAAACCTGCGACCTCCCCCATCCAAGGCAGATGCTCTAACCACTTAGGCCACCATGGCGGTCTAGAGATTGTTTGTAATACACATGGGATTGTCTGTATGTATTACATATTTAATTGTTTGTATTATACATGGGATTGATTGTATTACACATGGAATTGTTTGTAATATATATAAGATTGTTTGTAATACATACGGGATTGTTTGTACTACACACAAAATTGTATTACACATGGAATTGTTTGTAATTAATATATAGGATTTTTTGTAATAAATATATAGTACATATTGAATTGTTTACAATACACATAGAATTGTTTGTAATAAATGTGGAATTCTATGGAATAATATCCAGACCATGACTTGAACCAGTATTTAATTTACAAATACTTGCTCACTATTGGTGGGTAAATTAACCAGATTATTGGTGGAATTTCTCTGGATATTTATGTGGATCTTCCTTCTTGTTGTACTTCTTTTGGCAGTGAATAGATAATATCAGTGTCAATCCAATCATTAGTAAATATGACATCAGCATGGTAATTAATACTTGAACCGAGTACAATGTTTGCTAGTGGAGATATAAACCTCTGACTGACAAGAAATACTGATCAGCAGAACCAATGCATCAGGCAGAACTTTTTCCCTGATGTGCTACAATGAAAACAGTTTATAGTGATGTCTAGCACTAGGGCATCATGCCACAGACAAGTAGCACAATGATCCACCCAGTCACATTATCCTGACACCAGACTGACCAGTCCTAACACTAACCTCTTAATGCTGAGTGCCTAGCGATGCAGTTAGTAACCAGAGCGGTATGTAATAAAAGCTGTCATGTAGTAGCGAGGCAGCTGCTAGTACCATTTTTATAACTCTTTGATATGACTCAGCCGGGGTTTGAACCTGTGACCCCCCCCCTTATCCAAGGCAGACGCTCTAACTACAAGGCCACCAGAGCAGTCTCTCGAGTCGCTATGAGAGTCTATCATCACTTCTATTTATTGTCTCTATCGGAGTGCATCATTTTACAGTTACATTTTAAACATAAATTGTCTGGAAAGAATATACCTGATAGTCCATTTACAAAAGTTAGAGTTCTTTATCAACAGTTTTCCCTTTTATTTTATGGTATCATTAGGATAACTGGCAATGCAAACTATAAACTGCATGTAAAGATAAGTATGACATTATTCAAACAGCATTTATCAACGTCCCTGTATCCTTTGCAATGAGAGGCAACTCTTACACAAAGTTTTCAACAAACTTGAAATTGACCATTGACATCTTAAGTCATGTTTTCAATTATCTTAATGCATTTCCAAGGTGGTTCCATTTCAGTTGTGAGAACATGTTTGATAACATTGATAATTTATGCCTAGAATATAAAGACAGGTATTGTTGGCTACGATGCTAAACAAAAGCAATACCCCATAACCTGTTCCCCTCCCCCAAATTCTATTTCTGCACTCTAAAGGAAACAAAAGAAGCAGAGTGGTACAAGTTTTTTATTTTTAGTGAGAAAAATTACCTTAACCTGCAGAACAAAATTAAAGGAGAAAGGCAATTAATTACACAAGAAAAGCAATTTCTTTTTTGGTGTTACGGTCTTGTAGAGAATGTGCTGTGTTGTCAACATTCATATTTGCAAAAATATAATATAGTATCCAGGCATGGTCATACTGCTTCAGCAACAAAAACAACAGTAGCAGCAAACACAACAGCAAATATTTTATTAACAATCAAGAAAAGTATATGAAAGGAAAAATCACTATTAACATTTAAAGGAAAAGCTTGATTTATAGGACAGCTTAATGATATTTGAAGAGACACTCTTTCTGTTTTCATTGGAAACCATTTTTAATAAAATTTATAATAATGTGTGACATTATAACTGTCCATCAAGAAACTGGGGATAATTTATGTACATAATTACCCACAGATTTTTCAATAGGTAAATTTCATTGGTGAAAGAGAAGAACAATACAAATGACAAGTATTCCGCATAGTAAGGTGTCTTGTGTGTGCCTAGTCTCGTTCAACCAGACCATATGTTTGGCAGATGTCTCTCAGAATCATGGGAGGGGTTTGAAAACAAGAGACTATCCTGTGTCCCATTGTCATGTGCCCCAACTATGTTGAAGTTCAAAGCAACTTGAGCACAAAATTTTGATGTAAAATCTTAACAATGATGTTGCCAATTATGTAGCTTGTGGAAAATAGGGAAGACAACTGTATACAACACACTTGTGTATAGTAGTTATAACTCATCAACACACTTGTGTAATCACAACTGATCCAACACACATGTATAGTATTTAATTATAAAATTATATGATACAAGTGCTTGACAAATACCATATATACTCACTTATAAATCTACTCTAACTGCAAACTGCATAGATCCAGATCTGCTAGCATATTATGCAACTACAGATCTTGGTCTGCAGTTTGCAGCTGGACTCAACTTACATCATGATGCAATACATTTCTGGTCTTTATGGGCTAAGTTCCATTTAACATGACTGCCTAGTGGCTTTAGTTGGTTTCTGCTGGGCAATAAAAGTAAAGGGTCTTGACTAAGGACAAATATGGCAGCCAATGCAGCCTGGTCTGGGATTCAAACCCAGTGCTCTTACATAAGAGTCCAGCATGCTAACAAGTAAAATCCTCTTCATCTACACGATTGTAAGAATTTATTAGTATTTTACAAACTATTATATGAAAATAATGATATTATCAAATTATTATCAACTTTGTGTGTTACTTATTATAATACTATTTTTCTGTTTTTCTTAAGTTTGAATTATAAATCATTCATTATAAATCCAAAAACATGTTTTATTTTGTTATTTTTATGTCTTGTTTTATTGAAAAATGTGCATCCGATATTCCAAAATATTTTCTTTTGTTTTTAATTTTGTTTTGCAAGGGGAAGAAGTCTGCATAACTTCAAACCTATGATTGTAAATGTCTTCTTCTTAGCTACTACTGGTACGTGTATTTATTCCCCTTTATTGCTCTGGACTGCATGACCTTTCGGCCGTCCTTGAGAGCTGGTTACTCATGGTATGCCAAAACCTGTGTACACATTGTGCCTGCACATCATCTGTAACAATTATGGGTTGACAGTGGAGAGGTTCACTTGCCTGCATTGTGTGATTTAGGTAGAAATCATCATGAAAGGCAGCAACTACCAGTACCTAATGGAATTTATTTCTTACCTTGTCTATTTATATACAATTTGCTTTTACAGTTTTAGATGGGCTTTTTTAAGGGAAAATGTGTTATAGGGGTCAGTAACAGAGGATAAAGTACAATAAATTTACTTACCATATATACTCACTTGCAAGTCGAGTCCAACTACAAACTGCACAGAGCAAGAGCTGTTGTTGCATAATATGCTGGCAGATCTGGGTCTATGCAGCGTGTCAGGAGCAGGACCGGTGTGAGGCAATATGGCCCTATGCGAAACAGTCATTTGGTGCACCTCCCCCCATCATTAAAGTATTTGCTGATAAGAAAGCTCATAAAGAATTGATGTAAGTTATGACCAAATATAAAGATTTCATTTTAGCTCCAGCATTAGATTTTTGTGCTCCTTTACTTCGTCGACTCAACACCCCTCTGAAATTGATTCTCTGTGACTGAGCACTGTCACATGTAGCATGTGCTGGCCTTGGTTAGAAGTAATCAGTAGAACCAACAAGGTAGACCCTGATATGCCAGGGAATTGTGGAAATACAGGATCTATGTTGTAGGCAACTGGAGTCAACCTGAATGCAGGTCCCATACAATATTATTTGCAGATGAATGTACCATCTATACTTGCTTATAAGAAGAGTCCAATTGCATAATGCGATGGCGGATCTCGGTCTGTGCAGTTTAAGAATAACCAGTAGAACAAACAGCATAGACCCTGAACTGCAGGTTATTATGCTACAGCAGATCAGGATCTTTGTTGTTTACAGGTTGACTTGACTTATAAGCGAGTATATACGATGTTGTATATTGACCTATCATAGACATGGTATACAGCAATACTGTACAGAAAGATTTTGAGAACTGGCAAGTTGGGAAAACACTTGTATATGACATATCACTTTGACAGATGACGTATTCTCCAAGTAACAAGATCACGTTCTTCTATCCAATTCAACTAACGATCTGTGTCCATAGTTAAGTAAATTTGGGAGGGGGTATTGCTGCTGGAGACATTAATGTTTTACTGCTGTGTTATCCTTTTGAAATAAAATATTACTGCTATTATTACTATTGACTAGAAACATTGGGGTTGAGCTGTCATCAAAACTTACTTGGAACTCCAATACTGACAAAATAGTTCAGAAGATGAGCTAAGCTAATCTGAGATGAAACATTAAAGTAAGCAGTCAGCAGTCCAAATTAACTGCTTCCTTGAAACTCATAACATGAAACATTACAGACAGCAGTGTAAACTGTTCCCTTGAAACTTAAACGATGAAACTGTAAACAGTCCAATTTTACTGCTTTCTTCACACATATAAGGTTAAATTTGGAATACTGTTCCACAACCAGGAATTCCCACAACCAGATAGCAAAGTGAAAAGAAAGAGATGGTCTTGAGATACAGTGCCAGGTTTGTCACAGTTCTCTCAATCTCATTGCTTTAGTAATCCCTGAATATACAGTGTCTTCACACGAGCAGTTTCAGTTGACGAGGTCCCTAATACTGTACAATTCAAACAGTAACTTTCCTAACTAAACATTTAATTCACCACTGTATATTAAGCTGACCATTACATATTGTACACATTGTATGTCAAGTTTTAAAATCTTAATATACAAAAGGGAAGTAGAAAATTTAAACAGTACAGCATACAAAAACAGTTGATGGAAACAACTCCTGCAATTCAATTCAAACAACTTGACTATCATCTCCAAAAGTGCCTGTGTACCGTGAAACCTATCTTGTGTATTTTCCAGGGCTCTGCAGGTCATCATTAGACTGGCAAAACCAAGGCAACGATTTATTAAAAATAAAAATTTCTGATGAGAAATTTTGGAGAACATTTTTACATGAAGGACCTGAATTATTTTGTGATATTTTTAGCATTTCATTATACAATGTTAAGTCTATTATAAAATGCACAATGTTATTGTTGTTATTTTGGGGTTTAATGCCATTTTCTCAGCACAAGATAGGGTCTTTACAAATGGTGGCCAGTATAAATGGTGGAGGAAGAACCTGGGACAACCCTGGTAAGAACCACCAACTCACGGGAAGCTACTGACAGCTTTCCCACATACCCACATTGGCCAAGCCCGAGACTCGAACTCATGCAAACAGAGGTGAGATGGCAGTGATCAGTAAGGGTGAGTGCCTTAGAATACTAGGCCACCCAGGACCCCAACAATGTTACAGTATTATTTTCTTTGTGTCATAATATGGAATAATACTGACCACTATTTAAAGCAATTCTTGATAACAAGTCTGCATGGTTCTAGACAGGTAGTTTAGTTGGAGTAGCAATAGAAAAACCTGCTAATAACATTATGATTCAGGCTATACAGGTGAGTCAGGAACTCCAAGATTATCCAGGTATAAACTTGAACTCCAAGAATAGCCAAGTTACAAACTTGAATTCCAAGCATATCCAGATTACAAACTTGAACTCTAAGCATATCCAGATTACAAACATCAATTAAAAGCATATCCAGGTTACAAACTTGAATCCAAGAATAGCCAAGTAACAAACTTGAATTCCAAAAATATCCATGTTACAAACTTGAATTCCAAAAATAGCCATGTTACAAAATTGAACTCAGGCATATCCAGGTTACAAACTTCAGATGTAAAGCAATATTCTACTACAGCTGACACTGAATACAGCCACTGATATAAAAATTATATGACTTTAAAAATGACCTATACATTATCGAAAGCAATGACACGCTGTCATCACTGCCAGAAAAGTGATTTCTATGTCTACCTATAAAATGGCAAGACAAAACTTAACAGATAGGCAATGAAACACCAAGAGTTTATTTAACCCAATGTTTTATCATGAATCATGTTAATTGCATTTTTGAGACAAAAAATATCACAACATAATTTCACCATGGGTTGCTCCAAGTTATCTCCCTTATAATTCATCAAGACGTTGAAAACATCCTTGTCCCTTTCCAATGCAAGCTTACTTTTATTCCTTGAAAAGACTCAGAAATAATAATAGTGATACTTCTGAAACTGTAAAGTTTAGGGGGTAGATGAATATCCAACTTGATGTAGGAAGAACTGATGCTAATGGGACAGAGTTATTGAAAAGAATATATGATCATTCAACAAGGAATGAAATACCTGCAATTTTAATTTTGAACATTCTTCCTGTAGCTTTCAAATGAAAAAAACTCTGAAATGCATATTATATGCCTGCCCCATGTTTAAAAGTAGTTTTGAAGGTTATGGTAGGTCATGACTGGACTCTGGAGATTATTCATGACCATGACCTCTGACCTTTAGACCCCAGAATTTACAGCCATCTTTGGGTGACCTATTTGGGATTTTCATTGATATGCCTAACACATGTTCTAGGATATTCCTGAGTGTCCTTGCCCTAACAACTACAGCTTGATCTGACAGGTCTGTGATGTAGAACTAACGTTACTATACAGAAACCATTTTTCCTCTTTCAGGCAGTGACCTTGATCTTTGACCCCAAAATTGATAGGCTTCTTCCTTACCTCAAGTGCAAGCTATTCACAGAGTTTGGTAACAGTAGATGGGGAGACCTCAAAGTATCATGCAGAAATGAAACTGGTAACAGATGGATGTTTTATATCACAACATGGCTGGGATATAATAATTGAATAAATTCTTCAGTTGCTGCAGCCTCAAACTATTGCTTAAATTGCTATTAGTGATGAAAAATTTTCGACTTATTCTGATCTCAATAAGGCTTCTGTAGCATAATTACAACCACATCCTTGAGGGCAATTCAAAATAGTCAATATTTACATCTGAAGACTTTCTACAGCATGCAATGGAAAAGGCAGAGGACATTCTATTTGTTGTCATAAGCTAGTTACTGTTTTTGATGCTAAACATGTTTGCAGTGAAAAGAAGCACACCGAGAATAAATTACTCTTTTAGTTTACCCTTTTAAACCTATCTACATCAAAGCATCAAGAAAAATAACTTTATGGTACTCACACTAACAGTTAAATTACTGTGAGCAGCAGTATTTGTTTTACTAATTGACTAATGGAAGCCATGATTAATGTTTACTGTCTGCAGAGGCACATTAACTTTTAATCAAAGCAATCTGATCTTAAACAAAGAAAATGAAACAAAGTTTATAAATACATACATGTAAATAAATTAATAGTATCATGAATCAAATATAGGTATTGTTATTGCTATCATCTCAATTTCATGTCAAAAAAGGTAACTTTATGCCTAATATCATGATTTATAACACAAGGGCCATAACACCCTGATTGATATAGCAAGGGCCATAACTCTGCAAACTATAATGATAACTATTAAACAACAACTGCTACAAGATGCAGTGAAGCAATCAAGAGGCCCAAGTATGCCTGAAATCGCTCACCTGACATCAGTCTATAGCTTGACACAAAGCAGTTAGCCAATTAAATAAACCAGTATGATGCTTTGAATTCCTAAACAGGTGACGTCTGTTATTTTGCAGTTTTTTAATACTTTGTTTAACGGCTTTTCTATATTTAGTAACAGTGGACATTTTTAATGGCAGATTTGAATAATTTGTACAAACTTGAAATACACTGGAACACCTTCTGCCAAATCTGTCAAATTTTGTGCAGCAATTTTTCAGAAGCAGTTCCGTGAAAAGATTTCTACTTTTAGTACAGCAGTGGTGGATTGGTTCCATCTGAATAAAATCAAGTGGTTTTTGGTCAAGTTAGTTTTGGTCAAATTGTGTCCAGCAGTTTTGCGGTTGGAGAAAATAGCAAATATTGAAAGATGAATGATATATCATGGACGTAAGGCCACACCATAAGGGGGCTAAGGCACTGATTTTAGATTCACAGTTGATTCAACAGTCATTGCCAAGCAACAATGAGCCACCTCTGCAGTTTTGTGCAGCTTATATCATCATCAACTTCTTTGGTATTTTTAAATACTGAAAGAATATACAGAATCCACTACAAACAAGAATACTGTGCACAACATATTCTATGCCCTGACAGTGTTTAATAGTCTACAATGTAAGAACAGGTACAACATATTCTATGCCCTGACAGTGTTTAATAGTCTACAATGTAAGAACAGGTACAACATATTCTATGCCCTGACAGTGTTTAATAGTCTACAAATGTAAGAACAGGTACAACATATTCTATGCCCTGACAGTGTTTAATAGTCTACAATGTAAGAACAGGTACAACATGGTTGAATCAGGAGCTTATTGACCAACGGGTCTCAATGACCTGGACATTTGGTCAAGGTATGAAATATTAAACTCAAGTTACTGTGAAGATTTACCATGACCTCTGACTTTACACCCCAGAATCTTCAAATTCTTCCTCTTAGCATATCCTATCCATAAAATTTAGTCAAGGTACATAATCTTCAATTTAAAAAATTCTGAAAAAAACAACATTTTTCTTCGACTCATGATACTAATCTTAGACCTTTTGTCTACCATATCTTTAGTGCAAGTCGCTGCAAACTTTGGTCAAGGTATGTGATCTAGAACCAAGGTTATTATGCAATCACAGTGACTTTGACCTTCTACCCTCAAATCAAAATGTTTATCGCTTACTCCAAGTGCAAGCCATCCAAATATTTTAATCCAAGTCTGTGATGCAGAAGTGTAAGAAAACATTTTCTACTTTCAACACAGTAGTTGTCATCTTTGACCTTTTAACCCCAGAATCAATAAGCTGCTTTCTTATCCAACATGCAACTTATCCACAAAATGAAGTGAAGGTACAATGTTGAGAACTGAAATTTTTGCTATGGAAAAGGCTTCTTACTGATCCCAAATGCAAGCTATCCACAGTGTTGGGTAAATGAAGATGTGGTGAACTCAAGTTATTGTGCAGAAACCATTTTCTTCTTTCACCCAAAGTGAGCTTGACCAATAACCTTTTGACCCCAAATAAATAAGTGTATTCCCTACCCAAAGTGCAAGCTATCTACAAAATGTGGCCCAGGCATGAAGTGTAGAACTAATGTTATTGTGTGGAATCAAACTTTCTTCTTTCAGATAGCGGCTTTGACCTTTGACCCTGTCATCAGTAGGCTTGTACCTTATCCCAAATGTAAGCTATCCATAAAGTTTGGTCCATGTCAAAAATGTAGAATGAATGTCATTGTGAAGAAAAAAAATCTTCCTTCAGAACTTGATCTTTGACCCTAAATTCAACAGGCTTCTTTTTTACCCTGTGTGCAAGCTATCCACGAAGTCTGGTGGTGATATGTATTTCATAGCTAATATCACAGTCATTCATTTTATTTTTCTCCGTCACAGAGACCTTGACTTTTGACCTTTGGATCACAAAACTGATAGCCTTCTTACTTATCCCAAAAGCAAGCTACCCCCAAAGTTTGGCAAAGGTACATGTAAAACTGAAGTTATCATGAAGAAATGGAAACAGGTAGATATAGAGAATCACAGCATGAAATTCTCTGGTAAAATTTTGGATGTATGATAAAAAAGACTTTAAAAGTGAAATTGTTTAAATATTCTCAATAATTACAATTAATAGTTTATAAACAAATAAAACTGGATTCATAACGGAGAAATGCCCGAAAATATGATTTTACAACCAGTGACAAATTCCCAAAACAGATCTATCACAACTCATCATGAGTACTCTGAAATGAGAAGAAATGTACAACAACGATTAAAAAACATGAATACATTATATACCCACTTTAAAGTCTTCTAAACAGGTAGTAGGTCATGGTTTATTGATGATTCTTGAGTCTCAGTAACCTGTATCATTGCTTGAAGTATGCAGCAATAAGCTCAACTACAGATTCCATTAATTTCTTATTAGCCTTACACAGGCTGATCAAATCCCATAGCCCAAGACCATTTTCAAAGGCACTAGTCTGGGACAAGTGCTTTTATCCTATTTAAAACAAGTCAAGCAAACACTAATTTTCATACGGTTTAATCACTTTATCTACCGTATTTGCTGGCCTATAAGACGATACTTTTCGACCAGAAAATCTTAGCTTTGTATTATACTTCAAATCGACTTATATATGGATTTTGTCATCCAAATCACTTTATCGTATGTCACATAATTTTTCGTATAGAAAAAATTCTCCAAAAGTACGAAAAAAAATTTGTACAAACTTTTCATTTTGGGGAAGAGATTGTGTATGAAAAAATATTGGATTTGAAACAATTACGTGATCATCAGTATTAAAATTAACTTATATCAGATGTACCTGTGCTAAAGCAGCATGCATTAGTAATATAAGTTGTTTGTAATATACATTGTTTAAATTTGATACGGGTGCGTTAGAATTGAAAAGTTAGAAGATAAAATAACCATGACAGAGATAGATATTGTATCACAATTTTCTTACTGCACCTCATGATCAAATACAAATTATGCCCCATTATGAGAGAGAGAGAGAGAGAGAGAGAGAGAGAGAGAGAGAGAGAGAGAGATATGTATTTACAAGTGTATGGTAATCTTATATTGTTCACTTACTTGATGACTGTAATCATACTCATGTACAAAACTGCAGTACCATATTCCATTATCAATTAATACCACTGGGTAAGTAGATCCTTCAAGTTTTAGTTCTCACTTCCATTGTTCATGAATCACATGGCTTTGTAGTACATGCTAATTAAACATGCTACAGCTGTAGTCAAGTTTTCCAGAGTTAACACCTGCTTGTGGTCAAGATTTGGCAGACCAGATCAGATTAGTGAGGCTACCAATAGGGAAATGAGGCTAACCATGGGTATTATGAATATGCTTCCATACAATGAAAGGAAATACCAGGTGTTACTTGTGTCAATTTCTCAACCAGTGATGTATTTTGAACTTGCCATAGGACTGACACAATTTAAGTGACATGTAGCATGAGCAGAGATCAAAAAGAACTGCTGCTTAAGTACAGGAAAATTACATGCACATGAAAAAAACAATCTTATTTGTCAGGAATGGAGAGGTCATAATACTTACAAAAAAAATTAGACACCATGCAAAATGGTCATTCTTGGGATCTAACCTAGTAAATGGAGTCTATAGGGATAAAACTATTGTGAATATTTAAACCCTAAAGGAGTATGGTATGTATTCTCATAGTTTAAATTTACTATTTAATTTATTAATTTTTTCTCTCTTTGACAAAAGCTTCAGCTGAACAGGGGTAATAAGGTGAAGAAAAAAAACCCCAAAGACCTGGAATCAATCTCTCTCTCTCTCATAAATATATATATATATATATATATATATATATATATATATATATATATATATATATATATATATATATGGCCATATTTTATTTGATTATGAGTGCAAGAAGAAAAATGCTAGGGAATAAATATGCATCTCTCTCTGTATCTCTCTCCCCCTCCTGTGCAAAAAATGTGGAAAAGGCATTTTATCATCAAGGATGCAATTTCTCTATTGCTGGCAATCTGAAATAGCATACATTGATACCTTTAATATATATGAAACCTTAAGTTATTATAGTTTAACCCTATCTGTAACTTAAATTTTCAGGTCAGTGTCATTATATTTTGCTAAAAGGACATAATACATTTAAAATACTTCGTGTGAAACAAATTAGGTACTTTTTAGTTACATTTATTGATCCAGACCAGAAAGGTTATTAAGTTACAGATAGAATAAAATTTGCAATGATGTGTGGAACAAAATGAAAAAAGACAAAGCTGAGGTATTGATCTGGCTTCGTCTTATACTCAGCATCGACTAATAAAATTTGTCAAATTTGCTCATTTGACTTAATATTCTGCATCGACTTATAGGCCAGCAAATACTTTTATCTCGCCATTTATGCCCTCTGGGCATCCTGAATGCTTGAACCTCCATTTATTCATTCACATCCTGTGATAAAACATTAGGCAGTCATTGATAACTGTCGCATGTGTGCAAATTCTAGTACTGCTTGACCGCATAATGGGATGAAACCACTTGCTTTGGACAAGTGGTTGAAAAAATATTTGATCAGCCCTGTGCCATGATCATGATTATGACCTCTGACCTTTGGAACCCCAAAATAAATAGTTTACTTTATTACCCTAAGTGCATGCTATCCCCAAAGTCTGGTCAAGGAACTTACTCAAGAACAAACATTAGGTCTCCACAAATTTTGATCATGGTATATGTCTAATTATAAATTACTATGCAAGAACAACTTTTCTTCTTTCAATGACAGTGACCATGACCTTTTGACCCCAAAATAAACAGGTTTCTTGCATGTCCAACATGCAAGTCATCCACAAACTAAAGTGAAAATTCATGGTCAAGAACTGAAAATGTTGTGCATAAACCATTTTTATATTTCAGTTACAGTGACCATTGACCTTTTGCAAGCCATACACAAAGTCTGGTCCAGGTCTGTGATGAGAACTAAAAACATTTCTTTCATCTACAGTGACCTTGATTATTGACCTTTAGATCCCAAAATAAACAGGCTTCTTCCATGCCTCAATGTGCAAGTTGTTTCATGGAGATGTAGAACTAATGTTATTGCGCACAAAAACAATTTTTCTTCTTTAAGTGACAATGACCTAAATTTGTGACCTTCTGACCCACAGAATTGGTAGGCATCTTCTGTAACTCAAGTGCAAGCCATCCACAGTTTATGGTCCACTATATGATATAGGACTAATAATACTGTCTTGAAATTATTTTTCTTCTTTCTGTGACAGTGACCTTGTTCTTTGATTTCTTTACCCCAAAAGTGATAATTTTCTTCCTTTAACATAAATAACTTTTAAAAACAAAAGGTACCAGAATACTGCAGTACTTTTCAAAGTCTACTTTTGAAGACTTATCTCTTCAATATAAACTTTTTCAAAAAATGTAAGTGGACACAAAAACATGTATACTATACCTTTGTAATCATTAAATAATCAACTGGCAATTATGCTGATTAAATAATAAAATGGTAATTGTGCCAGTTAAATAATAAAATGGTAATTGTGCCAGTTAAATAATAATCTGGTAATTGTGCACAAATTATACTAGAAAATTAATTATTAATTAATTAATTAATTAATATCATTATTATTGAAGATTAATGCAATACTTACTTTTTTACGTGGCAAGTTATTTTTCACAAACATTATGATTTCCTGAGCATTCTGACTATTAATATCCCAACCATATGGATTCTGAAAAATAATTCAATTAATTTTTTAACTATAATTATTATATCTGCTTATAATATACACTTTATAGCGTGTCTGTCCCTGTCACCATCCAAATTAGCAGAGGTTTCCATAGTAACCTGAATTTATAATACACTAAAAGTAAAAATACTAATAATTGTGACAGATTCCTTAATTTATGAATTTATGAATATTGCATAAACCAATCCTCTGAATTGAGGTATCTACATGTAAGTAAAAAGTTTGATTTACATCACTGTATTGCAAGATGGTAAATGCAAAGAAAAGGCTGTTTAGCTCCACCCTCTCACTTCCTTGAAGGCTTGGGGATGCAAATTAGGCCTGATATGCCCTACATGCTGTAACAGGTGATGAATGGAAGCAGCCATTTTGCCCAGCAATTCATCTTGTGATGATGCTCTGGCTAAGATTGTCTTGGACTACTTAAAAAAATGAAGTCTATATGAAGAATTTGACTTTCTGCATGTCAAATATTTTACCCTTGTTTGCCTTTTGTATGCATTTATAAAGACACCTAAACTTAGTACAGTAGAACCTGTCTTGAAAGGCCACCTCTTCTGCTAAAATAATAATGGTCTCTCAAGACAGATGGTCTTGCATAAGAGGTCATAACACTATATATTCAATACAGCTCAAAACAGGTGATCTCTCATAGCAGTGGTCTCTCAAGGCAGGTTTTTCTGTACCATGTAGCCAGGACTGTACTGATGTGCCAGTAAACCCTATAAATGCATACATACCACTGAGTATAGTTTATCACTGATCACAATTCATTATCATCACCACCACCACCATCATTACTAGTAACACCATCACCACCTATTTCACCAGCAAGCCCATCAACACTTACACTAATGCCACAAACACAATCATCATTAATGTCGCTGTATCACTAAAACACTAAAACCACAACCACTACCATCATCATAATTAGTATCCTTGTCACTAAAACAAACATCAACACCATCATCGTTCTAACCATCACAACAACTACAAGCATCAATACATTCACCATAATAACCATTGTGATCATACACATCACCAATCAAACCAACAACACTATACCATACCATGATCATCATTACCAATTTCATTACCATCTGGCCTAGTGGTTAGAGCATCCGCCTCGGATGCAGGAGGTCGCGGGTTCAAACCCCAGCTGAGTCATACCAAAGACTTTAAAAAATGGTACTAACAGCTGCCTCACTTGGCACTCAGCATTAAGAGGATAGTGTTAGGACTGGTTGGCCTGGTGTCAGGATAATGTGACTGGGTGGGACATGATGCCACATGTCTGCAGCATGATGCTCCAGTGCTAGACATCACTATAAACTGTCACACTGCAGACATCATAGCGATATGACTGAAAAATTGTTAAAGCTACATTAAAAATCGAAATCACACACACACACACATTTCATTACTATCAACATCAGTGCTCACCTGAGTCTGTCCAGGGTTCACAGTCCCTTGATAAAATCGCACTGAGGGATAAGCTCTAATTCCGGCTTGTTGACATAAGCCTCTATTGGCATCACAGTCCACTTTACCAGCTTTTGCAATGCCCTCAATACCCTAAAATATAAAGTAAATACAGAGCGAAGGGGATTCATGTGAACTAGGATAAAGGCAGGTTAATTTTTACACATCACTGACACTACATATTAATCTGTTGGGTCCTATTGGCATGATGAATAAAGAAGTTCATTTTTATTATTTTCACATTTTAACTTTCATATTCTTCCTCAAAAAAGAGTTATTTTTATTATTAATTTAATCACATTTTCTTACTCAGTTATTTCATCATGGAGGCACTTTCTCAATATGAACATTTTGAATATTGAGATAACTGATGTCTGTCTGTCCATAACTACATCTCTTTCTAAAATACTAGGGAGAAGCTGTGATGGCAAAAATTTGTTCAAACCATACTGTGAAGTGGAAATTCGTGAAAACCAATTTTTCCCAGTAAAATATGTTTCTCTGAGAATACTTACCCAATCATAATACCTTAGGAGAACCAATACTTCAAAAATCCAGCCCTCAAAGAAACTACTTTTAGCTAAGGTGAGCTAAAAGTTGTCTGCCAACCTATGTGGCAGTCAGGCAGAGTGATCTCCCCTTACGAATAAGAATTGGTGGTAAAGTCTAAGAACCTCTCAGTTACTACACACTCTCTACGGCTGTAACTGTTGGGAGGCTGGTAGGGTGTATGTGTATTATGACTGGGTAAATATTCTCGAATGAAACATATTGTACTAGGAAAAATTGGTTTCTTCTTTAAATACATTACCCAATCATACCATTGGATAATAGGTAAGAAGTAGAGGGAGGTACACCCCTTTACCCCAGAGATACCATCTTCAGTCCACTAAGGTATGTGAGACAGCTTCTAGGTAACCCAACTGCATGAGAATCTGTCTGTGAAGGTGTGGCTTCAAATAGGAAAAATTTTCCCCTGCAAATAAAGTGGAAGTCGTCGATCAACCTGGAATGTTAACCTGTTCAGCCACAAACATAGGTCCTACCAGATCAAATCTGGCCCTTTGGGATGAAAGAACTCAGAGATAAAAGCTAAAGAATTTGATCTCAATCCCACAGCCTGAATGATGATGGTTAGCAAACAATATTGGACAAATGCTAGGCTGGTGGCAACTGCTCTAACCTCGTGAGCTGAAATGCAAAATAAGTTCATGTGAGCTGGGGTTATTTCTCAATATGCTGAGTGAATAACCCACTTAATCCAGGATGAGATGGTCTGTATTGATACATCCTCCTGTCCTGTCTTCCTCCATGCAATGGCTGTTTTATTAATGTCCCAGTGAGACAGAGATTTCATGGAAAAATTCTGGTTACCTGTGGAAGGAAGCCAGTTCTTGGCAATGAAAGATGGATGCCACCACGAGTAAGACTGACCTGTCTTGTCAGAACTGCATGCAATTCTGGTCTGCTGATAGGGCATGTATTTTGCTAATTCTGCCTGCAGTCACTTAATGCCATGGCAAACATGTATGGAGTTGATGTTGACAATACCATTTTAGAAAGTCATACACCATGAAGTAAAGGTCTGGGAACTTGGTTCTTCCTTGTTCTTTGAGATAGGTCGCTACTGTAGAGTTGTTGGACAGAATGAGAACTCCCTTGATATTTAAACATTCTTGCCACCAGTGAAAGGCTTTCACAAGAGCCTTCATCTCCAGAAGATTGATATTCAGATGCCATGCCTGGGGAGACCATGCGCTGCTGGCTTCACGACAGAATGGTAGTAGGTGGGCTCCCCAGCTTTCCATACTTGCCCTAGTACAGACTGTAATCTTGGACAATTGTACTTCCAGAGTTATACCTGCCATGAGCCAAGCTGGATGCCCCATTTCTGCAGATGATGCCTCAAATGTGTGCAGATGGGGAGAGGTTGGTGCAGTGGGCAAACGTTTGACCTCCACTGAGATGGAAGAATCATTAGCAATGATATACTGGAGCTCTGGTCTAGGTTGCTGATGGAGTGGGAGGAGGAGGAGGAGGTCAGAATTCCAGGGGTCAAAGGCAGAAAAACGTCAATGAAGGTTCAGAAGGCTGAATCTTCCCGAGATATCATATAGTCTAAAAGTGATGACATCACTTCAGAACAAACAACATCTTCTGGTAGCATGAGGTGAGGCTAAGGTCTCCTCTAATGCATGAGACTTAGCTGGCGAAGAGTGATGAGGTCCGCCACTCACATAACACCCTGAATTAGAAACTGACTTTGAGACAGTTGCTGAGTAAAGAGTCTCTTCTCATGGCAGAGTGTTGAGAGATTGCAAAGCAACATCTGTTGAAGCATGAGGAACTATTCTTGGCATCATGCTAAATGAGTGTCTTAAGGCGGTATGTGGGTCAGACTATAAAGGTCAGGTTCGACATAATGGAAACCGGGCCATTAGTGATTGAGCCTGTAATATGGATGTTTTGGTCCTTCATGATCCTTAGTGTATGGCCTAGCTGATTGCAGTGGAAATAGGCCATCTGTACGGGGATCATCAGTTTGGGACAGGTATGGGATATTTGATCCATGTAACCTGTCCGTATGTCTGCTGAGTGAGAGGGAACTTGGATGTTTGTTTAACTCTGTCCCTCGCTCTTCCACAATCGGAATCAAGTCAAACCCTGGGGAGGCAAGGAAGAAGGAGTTGCCATCTACACTGAGTCCTGTGCTGGTGACTTGAGTGTCAGAGCTGTTTCAGAGTTTCTGCTAATGTTAATGTCTGGCGCTTCATGGCTGGAGGATAAGTGTAGATTTATCTCCCATGTCTGCCAAAAATTCTCATACTCTGGAAAGGTCAGCCTGCAAACTGGTGATGTCTTTGTCCTGAATTGTGCGTTTCTGCACTTTGCCAATATTTCTAATTTGTACAACAAACAGAGCAATGTATAAAACTGTAGCCCTGTACCTGTCTTTTAGAATGCAATGTCAGTGAAGAGCTAAATCTTAAAATGTTGACCCAGAAATTGATAGCAGACAGTCTAAAAAAGCAATGAAGGTACAGGTAAAATATAATGAAGGTACAGGTAAAATATGATGAAGGTACAGGTAAAATATGATGAAGGTACAGGTGAAATATAATGAAGGTACAGGTAAAAATATAATGACAATACCACTTGTAAGAAGTATAAGCCTGTAGGCCTGCACATGTGATGTTTAAATATAGTGCTGGCATAAAGCTACAAAATTACCTGTAGGGAAGATCAAGGCAGCATGTACAGATAGAATCATTGAAGCATTGTGTTCCAAGGCTAAGGATGCCATGGTAAAGGAAACTCACCTATATGTACCAGAAATGATAGAATTATAAGGAGTTTTTTAAGGGCATAAAGACATGCACACATATAAATATTTTAGCCCAAATCTATCTTGTGAAGTCACATAGGCTACCGATTTGAGTGACTAAGAGCTCTTCAAATATGATGGAATGCTTATGCAGACAAACATCACTCAAGAGTCACCCACAGAAACGCGCATGGACAAGGCTTGACTTAGTAAACCATGTATAGAAAGCTTACCTGTACGTGTCTGACTAGAGCAGAAGCAATACAATATGTACACAAATGTCTACATTACAGACAAAAACCTTTACATAAAAGGGAACTGCAGCACTGTTATAGATACATACAGGCAATTACCTGTAGGGAAAAAGGCCCACAGACTGCATGTACAAGTAAAAGTATTTAAGCTGGTGCCTGCAAGCTATGATTGCCTTGGAACAGAAACTCGCTGATATGTACCTGTTTGTAATTGAATTACACATGTATTAGGAGTTTTTATAAGCACTAGAGACTTGCATGTACAAAAAAAAAAATTATAGCCCGAACTGAATGTGAAGTTGCTTAGGCTCCCCATGCAAGTACCTAAATGTGTGATGATGACAAAGTGTTAGCGAACTGTAAAAGCAGAACTTTGTTGGCATAGGAAGAGAAACAGTTGGCAAATAGATGGAGTATACTTTCCTTAGAAGTGAAACAACTCTTCCAACTTGTAATGATACATCTTCCACATAGATTCTGACTTTTGCGAGGCCTCTTGTGACAAGAGCATGCTTCTTGGCACGAGCAGAAGTAATAACTGAGAGGTTCTTATACTTTGCTGCAAAGTCTTATACTTAAGGGAGATCACTCTGCACAACCACCACATAGGTTGGCAGACAACTTTTAGCTCCCTTTAGCTAAAAGTTTTATCTGGGAGGGCTGGATTTGCGAGGTAGTAGTAGTTCTCCTTAGGTATTATGATTGGGTGACATATTTAAAGAAGAAGCTGATAGACTGGTGGTTCATAAAGAAACCATGAACAAAAGAAGTATGATTTGCATTTCCTTCCCTGAGGGCCAAGAGCAGGTTGGGGTCAAAGGTCATACAGTAATTGTAATAACTGAAATCAAATAAATATAGTAGCAAGACATAATTTGAAATATGGATTTTGTGTTACAACTCTGGCCACAGCCTGAGAAAGGGTAGCATTATCACTCAAGTCAGTGAGTGAGCATTACAATTCAAGGGTCACACCCCTATGGAGACAGCATTACAGCTTAGGTAACAGCTCTTGTGAGGGGAGCATTACAACTCGGATCCCAGTCCTTGCAAGGTTAGCATTATCACCCAAATCACAGCCACTGGGAATGAGCTTTACACCTCAGGTTAAAATCTGGGTGGATGGGGTGGGGGGAAGCATTACAACTCATGGGTCACAACCCCACAACATACAGGTCACAGTACCATTAAGGTGGGCATTGCAACTCGTAATTCATAGCCCCATGGAGGGGAGCATTACAACATGTGGATCACAGTCCCATTGAGGGGAGCATTACAAATGATGGGTCCGCAGCTCTATGGAGAAGAGCATTACAAATGGTGAGTCCATAGCCCAATGGAGGGGAACATTACAAATAATTGGTCCACAGCCCCATGGAAGTGAGCATTCATTCAAATTGGGGAACACACAATAAACATGTGTGGATTCTCTGACTTTTCACATTCTACATATGATACATGTGATATGTTATGGACTAGTGTAATTTAATAGTGACTGAAAAAAAATCAACATATATCAAACATTGTTGAGAAATATTACAATTTTGCTCAACAAAATCAAACCAGGATAGTTATAATTACCTCAGCAACTTTCTCAAATTCTGGCTTAAAAACTTGACAGTGGCCACACCAAGGAGCAAAAAAATCAATAATCCATGGTGTAGAGCTTGTTAAAACATTTCCAAAGAATTTATTCCAGTCTAACGCCTCCACTTTGGAAGGAAGGAAGTCATACACCCAAGACTTCAATGACTCGGCATCTCTGTTCCAGCCACTATGAGCACTGAAATACATCATAATGTGTCAGTATTTCTTATTTGCTGGCACTAGAAATCAACAAAATCAAAATTGGTAATCTAAATTTTATACAGTCCTAGTGATTTGTTTTTCAAGGACTTTGCAAAGAATTTGCAAGGGCTTACAAAGTTTTTATGGACTATTAATTCTTATGGAAATTTAACTTTCTCAGTACTGTGGTTTCAGTATTTTTATGGGGAACCAATTTTCTAGGATTCTGTGGTTGCTCTGAACCAATGACCCTAAGAAAAATGAGCCACGTGTGAAATATTATGTTGTACCAGTATTTGTTTTAACCTAATTTGTTAAAAAAATATGAAGCAGTTTGTACTGTTTCGCTGTACATGTATGTATACAGTATCAGCTGTCTTTTCCACTCACTCCTTGATATATGTTTTTAGTACAGAATGTAGAAAAAGTATGAAGTATTTAAATACTATAGTAAAAGTCACACGGGTCATGTACGCATTCAACACCGACTATTTCAGTAATGGGTGTCATTTTTTTAGAATTTGATTCTACATACCTTTAAGTGGTAAGTATTCACTATATTTGGATTTTCATACATCCATATTCCTTTGGAAGGTCATATCTGAATGCATATGGCAAAATCAATGTTAAAGTACGTAGACATTTTTAAATCATTAATTAAAGGCCTGCATACGGCAAAATCAACGTTAAAGTACGTAGACATTTTTGGACGAAATAAACCTAAAGGTGTGATCCAGTACAATCTGGATTAAATGTCGCATGCTGTGATGTCACAATGAAAGCTACGCACATTCATAAACAAATTTGTACTACCCTTGATTGTGACGAATCCACTTGATGCACTCTTATTTTGACCCAAGTTTAGTACATGGCCATCATTGTAAAAGTCAATAGTGATAGATAATTTTCGACTGGAAGTTTCTTGGTGACAGTTAAGGCACAGAGCATTCAATAATCAGGATTGAATACTTTGGTTAAAGAAAATTAGTGTTAAATTTTAAAAGAACAATTTATATTTAATTTAAAATGAGTAAATGTGCATACATGACTCATGTGACTTGTACTATAAAATTATTAACAATTAAAAATAATAATAATGATATGATGGATGATAATTAGATTTAATACTTATTTGCATTTCATTTAAGTGAAACTTCTGTCAAAACTACTTGTATGACAAAGCTACACTGCAGTTCCCTGTGATTAGGTAGTGATGGTGTGGGCTCAATGCCATTTTTTCAGTACATGGCGGCCAATATATCAGGTGGAGGCAAAACCTGTGAAACCCCTGAGAAGAACCGCTGATCCAAGGAAGCCTACTGGCAAGATTTCTCACATACCCACATTGGCCGAGCCTGAGACTCGAACCCACACATCGGAGATGAGATGTCAGTTAGCTTCAGGTGTGCCGATTTTGATCCAAAAGTTTACATATTTTTGCAGTGCAACATATTTTCGAGCCTTTAGAATGGTGTCACTAACTATACGCACTACTTCCGCAATGTTGGCAATGCATCTTCCATGTTGGATTACGTTCCTTACTCACTCAATTCAAAACACAAGTTTAGGCAAGGCACATCAGTAGTACAACAGTTGCTCTTCCTAACAATGTTGACAGCAATATATCGTGATGGGTCTATCAAATAAATGATGGAATAAAATTATTGGATGTCTTTAACTTGCATAATTTGCATGCTTTCTCGGCTGCCTTACGATAAACCATCTGCAAAAAAGCATTTTTGTGGGGTTGGGGTACAGCTGTTGATCAATTTTAAAATTTACTTTTTTGTTTTTTAGTTAGGTTTCCTTCTTTTTTCAAGGCCTTTTTTTACGTTTATAAGGTCAAAATGAAATTTGAAGTTTTTTGAGGTTTCTGAGGTCCTCAGCTTAAAATAATTTTTGTTGCTGTGCCACAAAACAATGTGAATTGTAGAAGTGGTCCTACTGCTCTAAAACAATTAGAATTCTTCATTGTGTATTGAAATTTGTGGATTGAGGAAGTGGTACTGCTGTTTGCACAGAAGGATAACTGTTCACCGAGTATTTAAATTTGTGGACTGTGGAAGTAGTCCTATTGTTTGCATAGAAGAATGATTGTTAGACTGGTTTATTGAAGCAGTCCTGTTGTTTGCACAGATATATAATTATTTGAGTTATTAAATTTGTGGATCAGCGAAGCAGTCCTATTCTTTGCACAGAAGGTTAATTTTCACAAAGTATTTAAATTCATGGTTTACAGCTACCACAAAATCCATCAAATATTGGTACCCCATAAAATATAATTCACAATACTAGTTAATAATAGGTAATAACTATTGATAAAAGCCATAAACCAAAAGGAAAATTCCTATATAATTATAAATTAATAAAAATTTGTTTAATAAAGTAGATACTAATTTCATCAAAATTTTAATAACTGCCAATCATTACTCTGTAGATTACTGCTTCGTCTGCAAACTGCACTAAAGGACTTCATAAATTTAAATCCTGAATGAGAGAGTACTAGAATGCCTAATCTGGGACCTTTTCCAAAACGGGATTTGTACAATATCATTAACTGCAATTAAGACAGAAACCCAACTGCTGATTTTCACTTTCTGTGTTCTTTGAACCTTGACTTAAGTCCTACTTTTACGCATATTTTAACACAACATTGATAGACTGGAAAAGGAACTAACTCTTACTGCATTTCCTCCAGTTACTTTAATGCACAAACCAGACCCTGCACTACTAGAATTCTGGATGTGTCTGGGAAATTATCATGACTTTGCACAAAATCTTAAAGCTGGCAATACAAATGCAGCCCCTATTTCTGCAACAGTCAACCATCTGCAGATACAGGATGCATAAAGATCCACTCACAAGTAACTTCCAGTGTTTGTGCTTCCAGCTGGGAATAGCCTCATTGTGGGGTAGGAATGTACTTGTTGTTCTTGACAGAGATTGTGCTGAGCAACACAATCCACCTGAGCCACATGGATGTTCTTGGAACCTTTCAACATCTGGAAAAAAATGAGAGGTGATTATTCAACCTTCATAAAGACTATTCTTGATGATTCATTTTACGTTTTAAATGTAAATGAAATTAAAAAAATGGAGGCCTAAATTTGAATGTTTAACTTTACTCCACCCTCAAAATGTCCCTGAAAATTTCTGTGAAAATTCTTTTCCTGAAAATCTTAGTCAAGGATGGAAATCTAGGGCATAAAATCTAAAAGCATGGAGTTCTAATTTCAGGAAAAAAAAATCTCTTGATGTGGAGGGGGTGGAAAGAGAGAGGAAGTAGGGAGAGATTAGGAGCGAAAGAAGGCCTAAATATGGAAATACAGGTTTGAATAACATACAAAAAGGGGAAATATATTTCCTAAATGGAAAAAAACGAGTTCCAAAAGTGATATTGCCACTGTGGCAATAAAAGTGGTACTGCCAAAGTGGGATATCATCTTCCACCCTCTGATATATTTCAATATCTCACTAAGAAATATATAATAAAACCATTTATGATTTACAAGTGCCTTTAAAACCCATAATCATCATCACCATCATCTTCTTGTAAGAGATTACACTGAGAGCTTTTGAGGGAAAACTTGTCCTCCAAATATGACATCTGTAAATTTTACATACTGTATAAACTCACTTATAAATCAAATCAAACTGCAAACTACATAGACCCAGATATATTGTAACATAATGTGCTAAGGGATCTGAGACTATGCAGTTTGTTAAGACATAAACAGTACAGTAGTACAAAACCCTGATCTGCTGGCATATTAACCCTAATGGAAGGGAATTCCCTGCCACAAAAGGTTCTTCTGGAATTTATTCAAGTCAACCAGAACTGTAAAAGCATTGCTGATATGGCCTTGCTCTCAAGGGAAAAGAGGACTATCCTTCCCTATCCCAACATGGAGAAGGGAGGAGGGCATTGACCCAATCCATATCCTAGACTGTCGAACAAAATCCACTTAACGGTGCCTGAAGCCCAATGCCTTGTGACTAACAGGTGCCCAGCGATCAGTACCAGGTTTGCTAGTGACCAGTCAGTGTCCAGTCAAAGACCAGTCTGGTGAAGATGACCTGAAGGCAGAATCTCTGTTCAGAGAACCATAGACAGTATCAAATCTGTTAAAGCATGAGTGCTGATACCGACTACCTTCAGCAAGGTTCTCTTATCAGACACCAGCACTTTCCCTCCCTTTGGAGTGGCCGAAGATCTCTCTCTAACAGGAGCTGACAGTGATCTGAGGCTTTTATGTGATGTCCAAACATCCTGATCCCTAAGACAGGAAGTGACTTGGACCCCTCCTAGGAATGGATGGGGTAATCTTGAGATGAAGAGAAGAAAACAAGACCTCTTTCTTTCATCCTCTGTAAGTGTGGCAACTTTCAGCCTTGTCTCACACTGCATCTTCCCACAGATGACAAATAGGACACCCTTTGGTATAGGTACACTTAGTACATGGTAAACAGGTGGGATGAGTGTTCCATGGGGCCTTCTTATACCCACATTTACCCATCCCTTGTGACATAATTATAACGTAAAAGAGAAAAATAAAACAAACAACAAAAACAAAAAAGAAACCCAAATGAATTGGAGATAAAAATGGGTAGGTGATACTTACCCTGACACGAATCATAACAAGGGACTAAAATTTACTAAGGTGCAAAATCCCTTCAAAATTAATTAACAGGGACTCTGACCCACACAGCTTTGGAGAAAATTGCTAAAACAACACCAGAATGGATGTGTTTGACCAAAACAGAGATAGAAATACATAAAACAGGCAAATTTAGTCGAACATCCTGATACGTGTGTAAGTGTCCAAGGAAGAAAAGATGAAAATATTAGGTTGAATATGGCTAATCAAAGGAGAGAATAATTGGGTTTGACTGGGGACTTTTCATCCCCAAAATGGTAATGACTGGGTTAAACTGCAGATGCTGCATCCCAGAAAAGGGTGTGTGTGTGAGTGATTTGGATTTTTAACATATCTTTAATAATTTTTCTATCATATCACTACAATGTCTTCAGTGTGGCAGTGTATAGTGATGTCTAGCACTAGGACATCATTCCACAGATATGTAGCAACATGTCCCACCCAGTCACATTATCCTGACACCAGGCTGACCAGTCCTAACACTAACCTCTTAATGCTGAGCGCCTAGCGAGGCAGCTGTTAGTACGATATTTATAAGTCTTTGGTATGACTCAGCCTGGGTTCGAACCCATGACCTCCCACATCCAGGGTGGACGCTATAACCACTAGGCCACCAGAGCAGTCTACTAAGCTGCAAATCAACTTCAAAATTAATTAAAAGGGACATGAAACTTCGGAGGAAAAAGGCTAAAACAACACCAAAATGGATGTGTTTGACCAAAATAGAAACTTAAAGACAGAACAAAGGCAAATCCTGACATATGTATAAGGAGAGAATAAATAGGTTTGTCTGGGGACTCTGCATCCCAGAAAAGGAATATTTGGGTTGACTGGGGATGTTGCATAATGCATCCCAGAAAAGGGAATAATTGGGTTAAACTGGGGATTCTGCATCCCAAAAAATAAACAATTGGGGACTTTGCATTGCCCCCAAAAGGGATTAAACTGAGGACTAGGCTTCCCAGAAAAGGAATAATTGGGTTTGACTGGGGACTTTACATCCCAGAAAAGGGAGTGACTGGATTAAACTGCATACTATGCATCCCAGGAAAGGGTGTATGTGTGTGATTTGAAATTTTAATGCAGCTTTAACAAATTTTCAGTCATATCATTATGATGTCTGCAGTGTGCAGTTTATTGTGATGTCTAGCACTTGGGGATCATGCCACAGACATGTAGCATTAAGTCCATTTTCCTGACACCGGCTGACCAATCCTAACAGAAACCTCTTAATGCTGAGCACCAAGCAAGGCAGTTGCTAGTACCATTTGTATAAGTCTTTGGTATGACTTGGCCAGGGTGTGAACCCACGACCACCTGCATCAGAGGCGGTCAATCTAACCACTCAGGCCACCGGTGTGTTCCCCAGAAAAGGGAATAATTGGGTCTGATTGGGGAGTGCATCTTAGAAAAGAGAATAAATTAATTTAACTGGGGACTTTGCTTCCCAGAAAAGGGAATAAATGACTCTGACTGGAGAATTTGCATCCCAGAAAATGGAACAGGGTTTAACTAGGGACTTTGCATCCCAAAAGAGGAAATTATCCAGTTTAACTGGGGACTTTGCATTCCAAAGAAGGGAACAATTAGATTTAACTGGAGACTTTGCAACCCAGAAAAGGGATTAACTGGGTTTAACTGGGGACTTTGCATCCCAGAAAAGGAAATAATTAGGTTCAACTGGGGACTCTGCATCCCAGAAAAGGGAACAATGCAAAAGTAATAAGTAATACATTACAGCAATTAAAATAAAATAACATGGTTATGACTTCTCTCTTATTAACTAATGAAAAAGAAAAATGCTTGTAACAGTTTAGCTTCTTAATAACAGTCATGTGAAAAAAATAAAAAAGTATGAGACCTTGGGAAATCATTGGCAATTTATAGGATTTGCCATAAATTGAACACATAGCTATTCTTTGTAGAAAATCACCAATATACGCTTTTTGTGTTGCTTTTTTTTTAAAAAAAGTGGTCAGTGAGCTTCAACTGTACAAATCTGATGAAATTTTTAAATACTCAATCTATTATTATTTTATGGACAATTAGTGACAAGGCACATTTTCCCATACCTTTCTATGTAATTACACTTACTTTATAGACAGTTAGAGACAAGGCTCATTTTCCCATACCTTTCTATGTAATTACACTTACTTCATAGACCAGTGCTGTCCCACCTTTTTGACACCGTGGGCCACAGAAAAATTTTTCTTGAAGCCGAGGGCCGCAGCAGAAAACTTAAAAGCAACTTAATATACTAACTTACTGGTTATTTGTCATTATCATTCGATAGATGGCATTGCTGTAATATGCTACGTTTGATTTTGTTGATCCCAGCTCACGTGATTACCTGGTTAAGAAGATATACTATGAAAGTAGGCCATTGACTTTTTTTTCCTAAATGCACAAAAAATTGCTTGAGCTCTGGCGGGCCATTTAAAATCAGCCCGCAGGATGCATGCGTCCTGCGGGCTGCAGGTTGGACAGCACTGTCATAGACAATTACAGACAAAGCACATTTTCCCATACCTTTCTATGTAATTACACATAATTTAGTCAATTAATAACAAGGCAGTTTCCCGTATCCTTTCTACATAATATTTATTTTATAGACAATTAGTGACAAGGTACATTTTCACCACACCTTTATAAGTAATTACACATAATTTACAGTCTATAAATGACAAAGCACCTTTTCCCATACCCTTCTATGTAATGACATTTGCTTTATAGACAATTAGTGACACTGTACATTTTCCAATACTTTTCCACATAATGGAACAGCTTTCAAGTGAAATAAAATGCATACCAAACTAAAAACATGTTAAGCGAAATCACACAGACCCTTAGCTGAGTAAAGGGATCAATTTTTCAAAAAGTAAAACAGTCTAACATTTCACATTTCCTTAATTAAACTCTATCTTATCCAAACTGAAACAATTTACCTTAGCTAGTCTCCTCCATTCCGGAGCCAACTGCTGACATGGTCCACACCATGGGGCAAAAAAGTCAACCAGCCAGATGTCATCAACTTTCTTGTTGACAACATGACTGTAGAATGTGTGGTACTCCAGAGTTATTACAGGTGGGCTAAGAGTATCCTGAATTGTAAATGACAATGTGACTATAGAACGTGTGGTACTCCAGACATATTACAGGTGGATTAAGAGTATCCTGACACAAATGATATACAGTATATGTGCATGTGTGTATAATCCAGATGTACAGTATACATATATATGCCTGATATCTATGTGTACAGTATACATGCATGCACAGCCAAATGATAAAAATAGTGAACTTGTTGAAACACCAAGATAACCAAATGATTTTATATTGAAGAGGTATAATACACCAATCATTATTAAACTAACGTGAGTTTCATCAACACCTGCCACTCATTATTAAACTAAGGTAGGCTTCATCAACAAACACCTGCCACTCATTATTTAAATAAGGTAGATTTAACCAACACCTGTGGCATATTATTAAACTAAAGTAGGTTTAATCAACAAACACCTGTCACACATTAAACTAAAGTAGGTATTTATCAACAAACACCTGTCACATATGATTAAACTAACCTAGGTTTTATCACTGAATAGATGTTATAGATGTACATGTAACTAGTGGACTGAAAGTCCATGATAAACCCCAATGAGCTGATGATATAAAGCAAATATCATATATCAATCAAAGCTCATTTAAACACTTGCGATTAGTTCTTCTAGCAAGGGTGTGGCCAGGTACTCTCAGATCTGTTTTATAAGCATATGCGTGTCCATTTCTGCAATCAAAGTTGTATGTTTTTTATGTGCTTATCGAAGTGAAGTAAATCCTAATAACTTACTAGAAAGATTCCATATTTATGTATATTGATTTCAATCCCAATGAGCTTAGTGTAAAGACTGCATATTTATTTAAAATAAGATTCCTTATTTATTAAAATTGATTTCAATCCCAATGAACTTACTGTAAAGATTCCATATTTATTTAAACTGAGATTCCTTATTTATTTAAATTGATTTCAATCCTAATTAACTTACTGTAAAGATTCCATATTTATGTAAATTGACTAGATTGAACAGCATAATATTATTGACTGATTAAAATAATGAACAATAGTGAGAAGGAAACAGTATGAAACAATGAAAATAAAAAGCTAAATTTAACATCTAATTAAGAATAAAATTATTAATTGATTGATTAGCAAGTGACCAACAAGGGTTTTGCAGGACAGTCTCAAAGTTTGGGTTTGCTCGAAAACTTTACCATTAGCTTGCATTAAAACTCTGAGTTGATGCCACTGGACAAAATCTTATGTGCTTTGTCCTGTATCTTCTCAAAAAAAAGGTTGGACGAAGATAAAGGTAGATTTTGACAGTAATTATAACAACACTTATCTCCCCTACTCAGGTGTCTCTTAAGAAACCCTTCTAATGGGACAAAGTGTCATACGTTGTGACAGAATTGGTTGCTTACACATGACAATTACCTATGGTACAAATATAGGGAAACAAGATGCATCTTTAATATAAAATATGCCCCCATTGCAGTCCCAAAAAGTTTGAAATGTACACAAGATACCCAAGTTGATCTGAGATCACTTGCCTGGCTGACAGCAGCCTAATGGTCATATTCATGAACAGTTAGCCAAGAAGTCTGGGTATGTAGGATGACGATGTTGATGTTTTGGAATTAATGCCATTTCTCAGTAGAAGACAGGCTGTACATGGCGACCAGTATAAATGGTGGAGGAAGAATCTGGGAAAACCCCAGTAAGAAGCACTGACCACTGAATTCTACTGGTAAGATTTCTTACATACCCACACTGGCTGAGCCTGAGATTTGAACCACATGGACAGAAGTGAGATTGGTAAAAGTAAGCACATTAGTCCACTCAGCCACCCGAGTCCTGGGTCAGTAGGATGCTTTCAGTAAAAATCCACTCAACAAGTCCTGGGTCAACAGGATGCTTTCAGTAAAAATCCACTCAACCACCCAAGTCCTGGGTCAACAGGATGCTTTCAGTAAAAATCCACTCATCCACCCAAGTCCTGGATCAATACTTTCAGTAAAAATCCACTCAACCACCCAAGTCCTGGGTCAATAGGATGCTTTCAGTAAAAATTCACTCAACTACCCAAGTCCTGGGTCAATACGATGCTTTCAGTAAAAATCCACTCAACCACCCAAGTCCTGGGTCAATAGGATGCTTTCAGTAAAAATCCACTCAACCACCCAAGTCCTGGGTCAATACGATGCTTTCAGTAAAAATCCACTCAACCACCCAAGTCCTGGGTCAATAGGATGCTTTCAGTAAAAATCCACTCAACCACCCAAGTCCTGGGACAATAGGATGCTTTCAGTAAAAATCCACTCAACCACCCAAGTCCTGGGTCAATAGGATGCTTTCAGTAAAAATCCACTCAACCACCCAAGTCCTGGGTCAATAGGAAGCTTTCAGTAAAAATCCATTCAACCACCCAAGTCCTGGGTCAACAGGATGCTTTCAGTAAAAATCCACTCAACCACCCAAGTCCTGGGTCAATAGGATGCTTTCAGTAAAAATTCACTCAACCACCCAAGTCCTGTGTCAATAGGATGCTTTCAGTAAAAATCCACTCAACCACCCAAGTCCTGGGTCAATACGGTGCTTTCAGTAAAAATCCACTCAACCACCCAAGTCCTGGGTCAATACGGTGCTTTCAGTAAAAATCCACTCAACCACCCAAGTCCTGGGTCAATAGGATGCTTTCAGTAAAAATCCACTCATCCACCCAAGTCCTGGGTCAATACGATGCTTTCAGTAACAATCCACTCATCCACCCAAGTCCTGGGTCAATACTTTCAGTAAAAATCCACTCAACCACCCGAGTCCTGGGTCAATAGGATGCTTTCAGTAAAAATTCACTCAACCACCCAAGTCCTGGGTCAATACGATGCTTTCAGTAAAAATCCACTCAACCACCCAAGTCCTGGGTCAATGGGATGCTTTCAGTAAAAATCCACTCAACCACCCAAGTCCTGGGTCAACAGGATGCTTTCAGTAAAAATCCACTCAACCACCCAAGTCCTGGGTCAACAGGATGCTTTCAGTAAAAATTCACTCAACCACCCAAGTCCTGGGTCAATAGGATGCTTTCAGTAAAAATCCACTCAACCACCCAAGTCCTGGGTCAATAGGATGCTTTCAGTAAAAATCCACTCAACCACCCAAGTCCTGGGTCAATAGGATGCTTTCAGTAAAAATCCACTCATCCACCCAAGTCCAGGGTCAATATTTTCAGTAAAAATCCACTCAACCACCCGAGTCCTGGGTCAACAGGAGTTTCCTCACACTCCTCTCTCACTCCAATTGTTTTCAACCATATTTTAAAAAACAACTGTAGGATTACTGTGGGGGGTTGGAGAGATTAACCCAGCAAGATCAAATTTCTGGGCTGCATATTTCTGGGTAGTGCAAAACCTGGCTGGGTTCAGATACCCAGCCTTCCCTAATATCAATCCAGTGGCTTTTAGAAAGTCTGAGACAGGAAATGTTGATGGACTATGCACAACAGACAATGAATGATGTACAACAGATGCAGAACCATGCCATAAGCTTGTTTGGCCTTAAGGCCACATCATAAGCTAACTTGACCTAAAGGCCATGCTTAACAAAATGACATACACTCACATGACCTTAAGGCCATATCATAAGCTCACTTGGCCTTATGACCATGGAAGCTAAAATGAAGATTAAAAAAACCACTTTCAAAATTCATTTAAATGACACAAAAATGCAATCAAGTCCTATATGTCTTCATATTTAAAGGTCAATAGGTCAAGTTGTTTCTGAGAAGCTGTGCTAAAAATGTTTCAAAGGAACAATCAGTCCAAAAGAGACCAAAAAAGATAATAAATTTGCCCTCAAAATAGCTTCATTGGCATCAAAATCAGGTTTATCTACATAGACATGCAATAAACAGGCCTAAACAATTTCATTTGCCTATGCCAACTGTTTTTGGGTGTTTGTGCCATCAAGGCAATAACAACATTTGATGGATGTGCTGGCATCTGGAATCACAGAACCAAATTAACTTGCCCTCTCTGCATTCCAATGTGGTGGTGATGGTATGGGGAGAAGAGGAGGATACAAAAAAATCAATCATGTATAGAAGCTTCCTGATAATACAATAATAATATTACACAAACTGTAAGTAATTTATAACCTTCTAGAAAGAAATTACCTGTATGAATTCTATGATAGAGTGGACATCATGGTGACCATGAAACTGGTGTGGAACTGTTTGGTTATACAAAATAGTGGTTGGATAGGAACGAATATTATACTGCAAAGAAAAAAAGAAATAAAGGTTCAAAATTATAGCCATCAGTTTAGATGTAAATTTACACAACTAATATAAATACAGCCATCACTTTAGCCAATTTAGCCGTAACTTTATACCACCGATGTTTCTGTACAAGTAATGTGAATTACAGTTTACCTATGAAATATGATGAAGAGTGTATGTGGGATATTTTATATTAAATGCAAAATTGTATATACCAAAGACAGAGTATTATAATTACAGATGTGGATTTAATAATATAAAATTCTTTTAAATACTAGTGAGTTATGGTTTGTTACATGACAATGCTTATGTAACTGGCACTAACTGAAGTGTTGCTAATTAAATTCTGTCAAATTACACAAGTTAAACTACCAATGAAATTCTGTCAAATTGTACAAGTTGAACTGCTAGTGAAATACTATCAAATTGCACAAGTTAAACTGCTAATGAAATTCTGTCAAATTACACAAGTAAAACTGCTAATGAAATTCTGTCAAATTACACAAACTGCTAATGAAATTCTGTCAAATTACACAAGTTAAACTGCTAACTAAATTCTGTCAAATTACACAAGCTGAACTGATAATGAAAGACTGTCAAAATGCACAAGTTAAACTGCTAATGAAATTCTGTCAAATTATGCAAGTTAAACTGCTAATTAAATTCTGTCAAATTACACAAGTTAAACTGCTAATGAAATGCTGTCAAATTGCACAAAATGAAATGTTACTTAAGTGCTGTCAAATTACATACTGTATTTAATGGAATATAAGTCAATACTTTTTTATCAGACAATCTGGGCATTGTCTTATACTCTGAATCAACTTATATCTGGATTAAATCATTCAACTTTTTATGTATAAAAAAATCTAGAAAAGACTGAAAAATACTATGTATAAAAATACTTCACTTGGGCAAGAGATCATGTATGAAAAAATTTAGGACATCACATTGAGAAGGATTTTAAAATATTTACATGGTCATCAGTATTAAATTAACTTACATCAGATATAATTGCACTAAAGCAGCATGCACTAGTATTATACATTGTTTAAATTTGATTACATATAGGTGTATTAGAATAGACAAGTTAGAAAATTAATAACCATTACAAAGACAGGTATTCCATCACCTTTTTCTTCTTGCACCTCGTGATCAAATAAAATATACCCTGATGTGAGAGAGAGAGAGGTTTCAGGACAATCTCTCTGTAATCTATATTGTTTAGTGACCTTATGCTTGTGATCTTACTCATGTACAAGTGCAACACTATATTTCATTATCAATTAATACCACTGTAACAATTCCTTCTAGTTTTAGTTATGATATCCATTGTGCAAAGAACCACATGGCTTTGTAGTGTATTTACATGCTAATTAAATATGCTACAGCTGTGGTCAGGTCATCCAAGCTAACACCTGTCTGATATAAAGATTTGGCATACCAGGTCAAATTAGTCAGGTTACCTATAGAGAAATGAAGCTACCCATAGGGTATTATGAATAATGTTCCATGTAATGAAAGGAAATTGGCCGGTGCTGACTCAAGTATCAGAAACCAGTGACATCTTTTGAACTTGCTGACAGAGCTGTCAGAGCAATTTAAAGTAACAACTAGCATGATCAGAGATCAAACACAATTTCTGCCTAACTGCAGGAAGAGTACATAAACTTTCTGATCCTAAAAATAATCATATTTGTTGGGAATGGAGAGGTTGTTTTACTTGCAAAGAAAATTAGACAGCATGCTAAATGGCAATTTTTGGGATTTAACATAATAGGAGTCTATAGGGATACAAATATTGTGAATATTTAAACATTGAAACTAAAATGTATTTTAATAGTTATATTTACTGTTTAATTTATTACAGTTTGCTCTCTTTGATAAGAACTTTGGTTAAACAAGGGTAGAGAGTACAAAATAACATGAAAAAGGCTGAAATCTCTCTCTCGTCTTGCGTGACATTTTGTTTTGATCATGAGATGCAAAAAGAAAAATGCGATGGAATTCATATGCCTCTCTCTCTCTTCAAAATAAAACTGCGAGAAAAAAAATCATCAGTGATGCAGTTTCCATATTATTGTTAATTTGAAATAGCATACAGTAATACCATTAATATTAATGAAATTGGATATTACTATAGTTTCATTCCACACAGCATCTTTAATTTTATCCCATCTGTAACTCAATAAATTTTCAGGTCAGTGTCATTAAATGTAGCTAAAAAACATAATTCATTCAAAATACTTCGTCTGAAACAAATTAGGTACCTTTAATTACAATTGATGATCCTGACCTGAAAATTTACCAAGTTACAGGTATGATAAAATTCGAGATGCTGTGTGGAAGAAAGTGAAAAAGACAAAGGTTAGGTATTGATCTGGCCTCGCCTTATACTCAGCATATCCTTGAATGCCGATGAAGGATGGAAAATTTACCACATTTGCTGATTCGACTTATACTCCACACTGACTTATAGGCTGGCAAATGTGACAAGTTGAACTCCTAATGAAGTGTCTCAAATTACACAAGTTGAACTCCTAATGAAGTGTCTCAAATTACACAAGTTGAACTCTAATGAAGTGTCTCAAATTACACAAGTTGAACTCTAATGAAGTGTCTCAAATTACTCAAGTTGAACTCTAATGAAGTGTCTCAAATTACACAAGTTGAACTCTAATGAAGTGTCTCAAATTACACAAGTTGAACTCTAATGAAGTGTCTCAAATTACACAAGTTGAGCTCCTAATGAAGTGTCTCAAATTACACAAGTTGAACTCCTAATGAAGCGTCTCAAATTACACAAGTTGAACTCTAATGTAAAGTGTCTCAAATTACACAAGCTGAACTCTAATGAAGTGTCTCAAATTACACAAGCTGAACTCCTAATGAAGCGTCTCAAATTACACAAGTTGAACTCTAATGAAGCCTCTCAAATTATACAAGTTGAACTCTAATGAAGTGTCTCAAATTACACAAGTTGAACTAATAATGAAGTGTCTCAAATTACATAAGTTGAACTCTAATGAAGTGTCTCAAATTACACAAGTTGAACTCCTAATGAAGTGTCTCAAATTACACAAGTTGAACTCCTAATGAAGTGTCTCAAATTACACAAGTTGAACTCCTAATGAAGTGTCTCAAATTAATTATAATAATAATAATGAGGACTTTCTATAGCGCCTAATCTTTAGAAGCTCTAAGCGCTTTACAACATTTGACAACACTTAAAAAAAACATATAATGATACGATTACAAAAATAAAAACAAACACCACGAAATTAGAAACAGAAAAACATGCTGTAAATATTTAAGGTAAGGATAAATTATAAGGATACATTATTAGGTCTTTAAGTCTGTTCTTGCAGTTGAAATAGGTGAGTTTTAAGAGCGCTCTTGAATGAGATCACTGTGTCTTTGTGTCTAAATGCAGTGGGCAATTCGTTCCACATTGCTGGGCCCTGGTATGCAAAAGAGCGCTGTCCATATGATTTCATTTTCATAGTGGGAATAATGAGAATACGAGTGTCAGAAGAGGAGTGTAAGTATCTTTCAGGTGTGTACACATGGGTGAGGTCAGATAGGTATGTTGGACTGGAGCCCGTAAGTAAAACGTAGCACAGAGAACAAATTTTGTGTTTAATTCTGGATCGTATGGATAGCCAGTGTAGGGTAGAGAGCAGGGGAGAGGCGTGCTCTGATTGTGGTACTCTAAGGATGATCCGAGAAGCTGTGTTTTGAACTTTTTGAAGTTTCTAGAGTAGATATTGAGATGAACCAGACAGAATTGAGTTACAATAGTCCAGTCTTGAAAGTACTAAGGAAATTACACAAGCTGAACTCTAATGAAGTGTCTCAAATTACACAAGTTGAACTCGAATGAGTGTCTCAAATTACACACATTGAACTCCTAATGAAGTGTATCAAATTACACAAGTTGAACACTAATAAAGTGTCTCAAATTACACAAGCTGAACTCCTAATGAAGTGTCTCAAATTACACACATTGAACTCCTAATGAAGTGTCTCAAATTACACAAGTTGAACTCCTGATGAAGTGTCTCAAATTACACAAGCTGAAGTACAAGCTAAACTGCCAAAAGCAACATGAATTTGTAAACTCCTTTTTTCTCTGTGTACTGACCTTAAATACTTCTCATAGAAGACAATGAAGCCCACATGGAAGTCAGACATGTGATTTCATATCAAGTCTTTCACTTGATTTTCTTAATTAAATAACAAATATACTGTTGGGTTAGTAAGTTAAGAAGTTATTCTCTATTTACACTTAAGATAATAAAGCATATCCTTGCTTGTAAGTCAAGTCGAACTGCAAACTGCACAGAACCAGATTTGCTGTGGCCTAATGGGATAGATGCTTTGTTTCAATGCAATTTGTTCAGAGTAACCAATAGAACAAACATCAATGATTCTAATCTGCTAGTGTTCCATGCGACAGCAGATCAGGGCCTTTGTTGTTTGTAGTTAGAATCAACTTACAACCAAGTAAATACTATAATAAAACCTGATGCTAAGCCATGAGAACAGAGAAAACTCAATGAGGTTTTGAACATTACAGAAACCCTCAGTATTTGTGGATTTATGATTCACAGTGTGCTGTTCCAACTCACACTCTCTTCCCATGCACCATTAAACATAAGACATATAAAAGGCTTCTAGTTTGTTACTTAATTTATACATTACATGTGTTTATTGTACTGTTACATAAATATACATATTAATCACTTGGTTTTTGCAATATTAATTTACATTTTATACAGAAAATGTGGTTGTTTTTGTAACTGGAACAAAACCATCTTTGCTCATAACTCTGTTATTGGTACAGTACAGTATTAATGGATTTCCCCATTCATAATGATCTCTAGAATGTATACCCAGTGAATGGTGAGAGTCTCCTGTACATGTATGTCTGTCAGGTAAAGCAGAAAATTGGCCCATTCAAGTAAAATGTTCTGACTTTTGCCCTAAACTTCGTAAAGAATTCAAGGAAGAATCCAATGCTGGGCAGCCCAGAGTAAGCTGGTGAAAATTTCCTGAGCAAGTAAAATTTCCTGGGGCAAGTAAAATTTCCTGACTCTTGCCCAAGATAACATATAAATATAAAGAAAAGAAATTGAGATTTTGTGCAATAGTATAAAAACCTTGAATCTAAAACAAGCTTTTTTCCAACCCTGATCATCTGCGTTTTACTTTTGGGTGCTCTGATTGTCACAGTGTCAAATGCAAGGTGTACTAATTTTCAAATGAATTTTACCGTTCTACACAAATCCACATGGATTGTGCAATCCACAGTCCCAAAGTTGACTACTTCTCCATAGTTCTTGGCTGCTTTGCGGAATTCAGGCAGCAATTTCATGCAAGGTGGACACCACTGAAAATAGTACATACAAGTTTACTTTTTATATAAAACAGTGTTACATTTGCAACTAATGCAACCGCAATGGCTTCTCACTGCAAATTCAAATGCATTAATTGCAAACACATGCACATGCATACACACACCACTATACAAATTAGATAACCTAATGCCCAGCACTAGCAGATTTTATTTTTCTATCAGGTAAGTGCCTCATGTCAAGTGCTTAGTCCAGAACAATCACAATAAAATAAACAAAAAAAGTCCAATTTTTTTACAAACCACCTTTTTGTGGTACCAACATCTTCTGGATCAGGATCTTCCCTCTTAACCATGCATGTTTCTATTAGTGCCCAGTCTGAAATGGACAATTAATGCGCCCAATGTAGAGATAACAAAATTTCAAAATGTTGTGGCCATATATTGGATGTCAGAATGGCACTATTTTCATTTTAGGACCAACAAGACATTGTATTAAGTCATTTTATGAAGACCTCATTATCGTATGTTTAGAAGGAGTAGTGATATGAAATTTTAGAGATGGCTAACTGCCATACTGGATTATCAGATTTGCAACACTTTTATTTAAAACCAACAAAACTTCAGAAGCATTTTAGTAAAACTCCCATGTCTATATAGCTATCGATTAAGAAAGAGTATAGATAACTAGATTTTCAAATGGATGCTGTAGTGGCCATACTGGATGTCAGATTGTCACTATTTTCATTCAGGACTAATAAAACATCATAGCAGGTCTTTTAAGGAAAAGTAAATTTTTTAGTAAATTGTGTTTCTACAAGAATAACATAAATTAACAAATATAACACATGGGTTATCAAAGTTTTTCCCTACCATGTACCATCCCTGTGGGGTATATGAACACATATTATACAATTTGATTTTTACTTGCATTACTATGTTGTAGTAACATTTTGAAAGACTTGGTTCCTATTTCAAACAATGCACCAAATATGAAATAGTAAACGAGTCTAAAGTTGATAACATAGTCATGTTTTCCATTTCAGCTAAATTTTTCAAAGTTTAAAAACGATGTAATAACAAGAAGACAAGATCAACATCATAAAATCAGCAATTTAATAACTTACTAATTTATGAAGAGCACCAATACTGCAGCTTTAGTCCTGCATTTTATAAAGAAAGCACGTGGAATGTTTTGAGATGGCTTAAGGTGAGGAAACTAATTATGAATTGACCCAGTTTTGTTGAAGTGGCTCTGCTGCAGTTCAGTAGCAAACAGAAAGGAGGATTCACAATACCCAAGAATTTTGTATGTTTACAATGAAAAGAAGGCAACACAGATTTTGGTCATGTTCTTTGTGAAAACCTGTGGGTTATATACATCCCCGAGCAATATAATTTTTTACACACAATAAAAAGTACGGTTAATGCATGAGTGTGTGCTATACTTGGATATTATATTCACTAACTTACGGTGCTTACCCAATCATATTTATGTTAGGGGATATAAGCCTAGTATCTTGAGAATCCAGCTCTTCTAAAAGATGAAATTCATCTTTTCCTGTCTATCTCATATAGACAAAGGGCAATAACTCTTGCCTATTACCTCCACTTGCCATGGCCAGGTGTTGCTGGTTTTTAAGCTGAGCAATATACTAACAAGGATGCTTGCATGGCAGGGTGGGTGGGATGGTTTTTAAATAATGTGATTAAGTATTCTAGGAGAATCAGAATTAACTTAAAAATTTGTTTTCTCCTTCAAATATGTTTCCCAATCACATTAATTTTAGGCAAATAGGTAGAAAGAGGAAGGGAATGCTGAGCATCTGACCTCTAACTCAGGTATCCTTCCAGGGAATGATGGCTGGTTTCTCCATGAAAATGATACCCCTTTCTCTTATTTACATAAGCAACGTAGCCTAAAGTAACTTGAACTGTGACCCCTACATATGGTTAAGAATTATTGAAATCTTACCTATAAAATTTCATTGGCAAATAAATCAAAGCTGATAGGCTGTGTTGACTGTTTTAATTATGTTTGGTGGTCATCTGGGCTGCCACCACTGGACCTACAAGATTCAAGGTTTCCCTCTGCGAAGCCAAATTTCTGAGACAAAAGCTAGAGAAGGTTGACTCTGCATGCCAGCCAACAGCTTCTATTATATCTCTGTTCAAACTGTTACATTCAAATATGAGGCTCGCAGAGATTCCTCTAATGTCATGAGACAGACTGTAACATATTTTTGGCAACAAAGCCCGGCTGTGTCAAGAGGACCACTGAACCATCCGGTCTGAACGGAAAATAGTTCTGGTCAATGGAAAAGGCATGCAACAGGCTGCTGAAGCTATCAAGAAACATGCTTTAGCGAAGTGTTGGCTAATGGCTCAAATTTATTTGAATTGAACCATGTTAAAACCCATGACAGGTATCATTTTGGAAACAGTGAAGGATTTTGGTCAATTGAGATCAAAACTGGCGAAAAGATCAGGTAGATTGTTATCATGTCTGATATCACATCTCCCATGATGTTGGAGTGTGTTCAATATCAAGGAGCAGCAGCTTTTGATATCAAATGGAGCCAACTGTTCTCCTCAATGAGCCAGAGAACAAATTCAGCCAGCTGAGGGACTGAGGCACTTAACAGGGATGACGTTATTGATATGGCACCAGTCCCTGAAAACATGCCACTTTCCCTCATAAGCCTTCATAGTGGAGACCCTCTTGCTCTCGAGATTCTCACCACAACTGAAGGTTTAAACTGTTTGTCTTGCAAGGCTGTCTGGACAAGGGCCCGGCATGAAGAAGGCTGTTGAGGCAGGGGTTAGGGTTTGCTTCAGAAGATTATGGGTGGTGTTCACCAGTTATTATGTACTTTTGACAGAGTGATGTATGTAAGGTGAAGTTGTTTGCATTTAAAGAATGCACAGTGGAGAGAATGTTGGCATACCTCTATTCTACTTTGATGTAATGTGGCTGACATTTCTTTGGATATTGTACTTTTGGAAATTGTAAATGATCTTAGCACACTGCTAACTAAAATGACTGCTCCCTTGTGCTCCAAAAATCAGCCTGAATTTGTCTGAAGAACTCTATCCTTAGCAACTATTACAATAGGGAAAATGAATTTTTCCAGACTAGACAATACCAGCTTCTGAAAGTGCAATGAATGAATTATCAAATATATAAAATATAAAAAAAGTTATTGGCTCTTTTTTTTACAATTTACCTCTGAAGTTCAGGAAGTGAAAATGACCAAGTGGAGCTAGCACTTTTTTGAAAGGTGCACATCTGGAGTAAGGCCAAGCTGTATACTCTATAACCCATATTACACCCATTAATCATACACCAAAATAAAGGGAATTAAAGGTTCTTTGAACAATACCTAAGATATACAAGGTCTTTTTTAAATACCCAGTATAACCAGTGAGGAAATCCAAGGAAATTCTTTTCCTTAAAATTCTAACCCTATGCAAAATATGAAACTGTAGAGAGCCACCATGGTTGGCCAGAATCTTCCTGGGCAGATCTATCGTTAGATTGAGTAAATCAGTAAAACTGGACTTATTCCATATGAGGGGCTATCTGAGTCATCTTGCATTTCTGACCCCATAACTTATGGATTATTTTTGGTACCCAGACCATGGCAGGGTGGGCAAATGCCCACAATCCCTCCAAACTGATTAACAGAGCATCCACGGCCCAAGCTTTTGGGTCTGGAACTGGAGAGACAAAGGCTGACAACCTTGTGATTCCACCTTGTCACAAAAAGATCAATCATCATATGCCCTCAAAGTACACAGATCTGAATAAAGACTGATTGATGGAGAGACCCTTCAGCGTAAACATCTTGACCCTTCCTGGATAGTGTTGGCGAAGACAGAGAGTCAGGATTGCTAGAGTCATTAACCAGGCAGCTTACCATTCCATCGCCAATGCGTTGACTGCTTTGGCCAACTTAGACCTGATATGACATAATGCATGTCTGTGGTCCATGTTGCTCAAGTCTCATCATACCCTGGCTTTACAGATGATAATGTTTGGGTCACTATTACTCTTTGGTGGAAAACCTTAAAGAAGTTCGGAGGCAGGCTGCTCGGGGAACTCACTGCTCAATGCACACAGGCATTTTGAAACAATCAGCGGACATGGGGAAAGGGATCTTTTCAGTCAAATGTGCAATATAGATTCCAGCCCAATGCCCGGAGACAACAGTCTAACCAAGCTAGGAGTCAACCATACAGAGCCAGTAAGAACTTGCTAACTTGTGATACTAACTTGCTAATACCAACCCAGTCACTAACAGAGTAAGCAAAAATAGCCTTTTCATGCTAACTCGTAAATGACATTATGAGTTCAATGATTGTGTGTTGTAACATGGTCTTAAATAGACAAAGTTTATAAAAGGTAACAAAGGCAATCAAATTTGTAAAAAAACTGTAAAAATAATGTATTTGACCTGAAGAAGAATGATTGTCCAACACAATAAATCCATATTTAAAGACTAATGGTCAAATTTTAACACTAAGATGGCTTGGATTGTTAAAAGTATAATATACATTGTTATCAGCTAAGCTTAAAAACACCTGGCAGTGGCAAGGGGAGGTTATGGGCAAGAATTGCCCTTTGTTTATAAAAGATAATTTTCGTCTTTTAGTAAGGTTGGATTCTTGTGGTAGCAGGCTTATACCCCCTAATGTTAATGTGATTGAGGAATGTATTTGAAGGAGAATGTTATGGGGAAGTAGCGATATAACATTTTCAATAGGATCACCAAGATGGACATATTGGGCTTGTCCCACTTCATAAAGGACCAAACAAAGAAGTCTTTCAGTGAAAGCTTCGTGTTGATACGACTACCCATCCAAGAAAAGTAGCAATAATTTTTCAAGAGGTCCATAAGTCTATTATGTCCACTCCTCTTAGATGGAGTAGCAACACAAGATTTTCAAGATGGCCACTGTGGGGGCCATATTGGAAATCAGATTGGCACTGATTTCATTTAGGACCCACTAGACATCATTATTTCCACAAATCAAGCATAAAAAGTGAATGCTTAAGTAAAATTAACTGTGGAGGGATGATAATCTCACTACAGAAAGCCTTATTAACTGTGCTGTCTCCACTCTGAATCTAGGTGAAGCTATGCACAGGTATACCCAACTTAACATCAAGGAGTAGTGGATTAAAAGTACGATGTAAAGTGAAAATTAGTGAAGCAATTATCTCCATAGTAACTAATGTTTTAGTAGGGGGATGTGTGCACATAAGCACAAAAAAATCAACATGGTTTTAACACAATATAGCAAAGTTTTATAACATTTTTAAAGATAGTCCTCACCAATGTAGGAAGTAGATTCAGCAGATATGCAACATAAACAGATCATTCGTTTGCCTCCATCCGTCAAACTACCTCCATTTCAACTTCTAAAGTCACTCTTCCATGCCTTCTTTGTAATATGGACACTAGCAGAGTTACCAGCATCCTTTGGAGACTGCTTGGGAAACATGATGCTATTGATTGCATAGACATTTTAATGAAAATAACAATCATGGAGATGTGATCTGAATGCTATGAATTCATTTTTCCTCTGCTTGGTTAATAAATACTTGCACTGAACCATGAATAAAACAATCATACAATAACCCAATAAATTAGCCCCTCTCCCATGATGATGTTGATTTTTGGGTTGGCTGATTATCACCTATTCATTGAAAGCTGCAACTATTCACAGCCACTTTTGTCTGCACACATCAGTGCACATTTTATACATTTACCAGTATTTCTCGTTGCTATGGAGAAGTCAGCTGAAGAGTCCTTTTGGTAACATGTTTCTGAAGCAAATTCTATGTTTGGTGACTTGTAAATCTACGTGGAATAGCACAACCATCTGTCCTGTGGCCATTTTAAATTTTGCACTGTATATGGCTATTACCAATTACTGGCAGGTTTCTAAAGTGTACGCAGCATTGTTCTGGAATGATTTGCATGCAGCAAAATTGCACATTTTAATGAACTGGTGACATCATACCCACATATCATCCATCAGTATCAACACAGATTTGGGGGGGCTGATTTAAAAAATTTTTAAAAGTTTTTCAAATAAAATTAATATAAAATAACTGATTATGGAAGAATAATAATGACACACATTTTGTGAAGTTCAAGCATTTGACCAAACGCCTGAGAAAGAATCAGCACATTCTGGCTTTTGAATTTTAAAATCTTCTTTCTGCATGTTCATGCAAATGTTTCACCTTCATATATAACGAATTGGGTATGGAACATGAGAAAATATCAATATGGCTGTATATATGGAAAATGAGACCATACAAAATGTGCCGTATGTGTGGGATATGAGACAATACCATCTGTGACAAATATGTGGGATATGAGACAATACCATCTGTGACAAATATGTGGGATATGAGACAATACCATCTGTGACAAATATGTGGGATATGAGACAATACCATCTGTGACAAATATGTGGGATATGAGACAATACCATCTGTGACAAATATGTGGGATATGAGACAATAACAACAGGTCATAGGCAGAGATGCTGCCAGGGTTTTACCTTACGGGAGTAATCACCCCTTGTCTCCAAAAGATGAAGGGAATAGAAAAAAAGAGAGTGGGTGAGAGGATGAAATCACCATAGTTCATTGTTTTTTGAACACATAAATACCCATCTCTGTTTAACACATAAATATCCATCTCTCTTTCTTCTCGCTCAACTCTGTAGGGTCTCTATTGAAATCAAAATCCTCATTAGATTATCACTCTAGTTGTATATGCATTAATTTGTTGACTGTTTTTGAGCTTAATTTGTGCCTTATCTGTGAAATTTACCAATGTTCACACAGGTGCAAGTATGAGAAAAGGGCAGGAATTCTGGAACCCCTCCAATACACAAGTTTTCAGAACCACTCCAATACACAAGTTTTCCGTCATAAATAATTAGCAGGATTTAGCAAGCATCCTTTTCATATTAACCTACACCTACATACATGGAATTGACGAATGTATTTTAACAAAATAAATATTGTTATTATTTCTTTTTTTTGCATTCTTATTTATTCAGTTTCTCTCATCAGCTAAATAAAAACTGTATACTGCAGACTGCATTTTATATGTGCAACTTTGAATCCTAACTAATTTGCTGGAGTTCTTATGCATCACTTCCTTCCGAGTGCAAAAATTTGAACAGGGCTGTATGTATTTCATATGAAATAGTGCCAACAGGGCTGTGTGTATGGAATATGAGACAATATTAACTGGGTCATATGTATAGAATGTGAGATGATGCAAGCAGGGCTGTATAAAATCCATGAATGAAAGATTAGAAAGTGTAATGTCACCATCTGCATAACTAGGTGAGTTTAAAAGCTTACAGGTGCAAAGAAGTCAATAAACCAGGTCTGAGAGCTGCTAGGCCCGACTCTGTTACCATGGAAATCTTTTGGACCCAATGCCTCAAGTTTGATAGATGAACTATCCCGTGCAAAAGCTGCTACATCATGGGCCGTCAAACGACCTGTAGGTAGATAAATTTAGTGGACATTTTCAAAAATGTATCTATGATTGGTAGGCATATATGTAGTAATAAATTTAATGGCTATTTTTTTATGTGAAACTACAATTCATAGGTTTACCTGCAAAAATCCTAACTAAAAGAGACCTACTTTAAAATTATGTAATTAAGGTAATTACATACTTTAAATTATCTGATCAAGGCAATTACCTACTTGAAAATTACCTTATTAAGGCAATTACTTACATTAAAATTGCCTGATCAAAGCAATTACCTACTCTAAAATTACCTGATTAAAGCAATTACTTACTGTAAAATTACTGATCAAAACAATTAACTATTTTAGAATTACCTGATTAAGGCAATCAGTTACTTTAAAATTACCTAATCAAGGCATTTACCTACTTTAAAATTACCTGATTAAGGCAATTACCTATTTTAAAATTACCTGATTAAGGCAATTACTGCAAAAATACCTGATCAAAACAATTAACTACTTTAAATTACCTGATTAAGGCAATTACTTACTTTAAAATTACATGATCAAAGCAATTACCAAATTTAAAATTACCTGAATAAGGCAATTACTTCACAGTAAATAACAGGTACCTTTTATATACTGCAAGTTTTACCAGATTTATCAAGATTTGGTTCCAAACTCTCTAACAAGAGATCCCAAATTTGTCCTTAAATCTCTAGCAAGACACCTCTGTTTTGGTCCCTAAACTTACATTTTTGTTCAGTCCACACCCTAATGACAAAGTGATCCCTATAATGGGTTTCTGCTGAAGCAGGTGCAACAAAAATGAACAAATAAAAAAATATAACAATCAATTTTTACTTAAAATATGTTTTAAAAAATCACTGAAGTATAAATAACCCATTATATGGTATAATGAATACTATTTTTAGAATAACCTATGGTATAATGAATGCTATCATTTGAATAACCCTTGATATGGTATAATGAATGTTATTGTCAGAATAAAACATTATAAGGTATAATGAATACTATTGTTAGAATAACCCATTATATGGTATAATGAATGCCATCATTAGAATAAAAATTAAAATATAATGCCTGGACTCCCATTTAAAGATAAACATTGTTATGAAAAATTTGTGTCAGAGCAAATTATTTATATTATCTGATATTGGACACTGTTCTGAAACTCAGACCTGCCAACCCTAACAAGACCTTATCAGTATGATAGTCAATTTTTTGCCATAAGTTGGGCCAGTTTTCAGTAACAAAATATTATGTAGCACTATTGTCAAGCTGGAAAACATGCATTTAAATTAAAGGTCAAGAAGTATGATTCAAGACTGATGCATGATGGTAATTATTATGTTTAACTCAAAAGTCGGTAAGGCTTACTTGGACCTTAATTACCTCCTGTACAGTTTCACAAACTGCCAGTTCCAAACCTACAGAGCTCAATGGCTTCTTGCTATCTCTCAACCTGAGTTACTCCTTAAAAAAGTTAAAATTTCATGTGGGGCATGGAGATGGCGGTCATCTTTCCTACCATGTGACATGCTCAAATCAACACATCATGTCCACTAAACATAATTGTTGCACTTCCTGCTTTTTTCCTCCAAGAATATGAATACTTCCTTTCATTCGACTGTACTATTAAACTTTTTAAGGAGTTTACTGTCCCTTTCATCCTGACCTGTCCCTTGTTGGACAAAATTAGTAAAAAGGCAAAAGCTTAATCATGCAGATGTTTTGCATCACAAACTATGTGCAATTTAAAGCATCTGAAGTACTCCAGTACAGTTGGTCTGGTTTCCTGACTAATTCCTGAATCTAATATGAAACCTGGAGCTGAAACAAACAAGCCAGTTTCCGAATTTTACCACAAGCAATCCTATTTCCATAATTTGTGCTATTACTCCATAAGACCATTTTAAATGTCATTTCCAGCAAAATCATAAGGTTTGGCAGGTCTGGAAATTGGGTTATCCTTCTTTCTTTTATTTTTATTTGAAATTCACTTTTGATCTCACCTACATATTTTATCTGCTGACTGTGCAATAGGTGAGTAAATATACAACATTAGATTTTATACAATCACCTCTTTAAGTTTATATTTGAGGTTTGCACAAGTTCATTATAACATTTTCTTTTTTTCCATTTTAAGAAGCCATATCTGCCAAGCCTAACAGGACCATCTCAGTAAGGCAGTTGATTTTTTTCTCCACACGTTGGATCAGTTTTCAGTAGGGTGCAACAAAATATCATGTACTGCTACTGTAAAGTTTGAAAACATGTATTTAAAAAGTTCAGACAGCAATGGCAAACATTATGTTCAACTAAAAAGTGTGCAAAGTACACAGAGATATTAATTACCTCCAGTACAGCTGCACAAACAACAGTTCCAAACCCTACGGAGCTCAACTACTTTTTGCTATCTCTCAAATTAATGTAATTCTTGGATTTTTTTATTTTATTTTTTTATTTCACATGATGACAATCATATCTCCTGCCTTGAGACATACTCAAATCGACACACGATGTCCAATACCCTTCTTTACCTTTTATCCAAGAATCTAAATACTGCTTTTTATTCTTCTCTACTGACCATTCACACTTTTGAAGAGGCTTATTTTTCATTTCATCTTGAACATGTGTCACTTGTTGGATGCCATTATCTTGAAAATTCTATAAGCAACAGTTTGATAATGCAGATGTTTTGCAAAAAAAGTACATGCAGTTTAAAGTGTCTAGTGTCTGCAGTACTCCGGTAAAGTTATTCTTGTTCTCTGACCAACTCTACTATATCTAAAATAAAAACCCAAATCCAAATCAAACATGGACAAGCCAACTATCCAGATTTTACTGTAACAATCATATTGCTGTAATTTTTTGCTTTTATTTCATAAGTCCGTATTTTAAGGGCCATATTTGTAAGACTTATGCAAAATGATATGGGTTGGTAGGTCTGAGAAGCTACTGGCAAGCTTTCTTACATATCCACATTCCCCATGCCCTATACTTTAACCCATGTGGGCAGAGGTGAGAGGTTAATGACCTATGGTGATCGCCTTCAACCAATCAGCCACCTAGGACCCCATTTACAGCCTGTTATAAGCTAGTATATACAGTGAATATATATCACTTGAAAATGCTCAGAAAATACTGACATTTCTTAAACACATCCTTTTCCTTTTAAGATATGAAAATATAAAATATATTAATGAAATTTCAAGCAACAAAACTTTGATTTAAAATATACCATAGTAGTTTTCATGTCCCCCTTGTGACTTAAAAAGGATGAATGATGGAAACTTGTGGATGTGTAGATCATTGCAAATATGTCTGTTCTGCTGGCAGTCCACACGCCCAACCTGAAAAATTTTAACATAATTTTGTGATTTCTTTCAATTTTTATGATTTAAATCTTTTTCCCGTTGGAATTAATTTTGTGTTACATTTTTGTTAATTAAAAACACGAAACAGTATGTGTACAAATATACAACGTCTACAGTCTTTGTCAGCCATCAAGTTTTCATCTTTCAGCTTTGGCTATAATTAATAATTTTTCAACTGGAAATATGATTTGTAAAATTGTAAATGTATTGTCACCCCTATGTGTATAAAAACCAAGTAAATACATCAGAAACTAACAGGTCTTTAAAATCCTGACCCTGAAAGTAACGTAATAAAATAGAATCTCATAATGTACAACTTTTCAAAGCTTGCTACAAAGTATTTTATTCAAATATGAAAAAATATATTCAGTATAATACAAGTTTTCTGGCAAATTAAAATGCTGCCTTTTATATACACTTTTAGTTTATATATATATATATATCTACTTCCTTTGTGAACTGCAATTCCATCTATAATGAGATTCTTAGGATAAACTAATTTTCCTGTTGCTATACAACATTCATCCTATGAGCGAATATCACAATTAAATAACGGACTGAAATTTTAAAGTTCCCATTTTATTGGAAATAAAACTATGCTCATGAACATCCCTCCACAGTGACCTTACCAATAATGCTGTTCTGATTAACAGATCTAGTCCAGCATCAATCAATTTGGTTAAATGAACAAGTGAACAATTAACACTTATGCTATTGATTGTGGTCAAAATTCAATTCTACACTATTCTTTCTGACTTGGATTTCAGACTATTTTGAAAACAACCACAATTTTTGGCAAAACAGAATGTTGGCAAATAAATCTATTATTAATGGAGGAATGATTGATCAGAAAAAGAAACTGACAATTGACCAGAAAATATTATCTGACTGCCAACATTGCTATTTGCAAAACTTTCATAGTTTTACATAAAACTGGACAGACAGACAGATAAAGTAACATTCATAAATGGGGCATAAAATTAGGATAAACCATGATGTTGCTAAAAATCTTAATGGTGTTGCTAAAAATTCTAAGGACTGTTCCAGTAAAACATATACCCCCTGGGGGGAAGGCACTTTCAAATTCAACCAACCCACAACAGAAGCAATTTTAAAAAATAAAGATCCACCGTAAGATATGTTTTAATCAAAAAACACTGCCCCTTACAGAAGCATATTTTTTTTAATACATAATTTCTGGCTATGGGTTAGTGGGTGGTAGAAGCGATTTTAATATTGGGTTGGGGACAGAAGCGATTTAAATGACAGCTGGCTGGAGGTAATCTACTGAATTCTTATAGATCATATAATCTACTGCGTATTTTTGTTTGTATTCATTCATTATAATCAATCTTTTGTCCTTTTGTTTTTATTTGTCTGTCAGCCATGTATGTCTCTGATACTGTGAAATCACAAATTTTCTTGGTGGCTTATTATTTGTAGATGTCATTGATCAGTCCCTTAATATCTACTAATTTAATGTCCATGAATATAGATTTTATATTTGGGATTTCTATTCTAATACAGAAATTATGAATTTGTCTCCTTACTAAACTGTGTGTTTACTAAAGTGATCACTATGTTTTGCTATTTTTCTTTGTTCTCAAGCATACTGCTTTTGATTTGAATAATAGTCAAATTTTGTATTGCTTTAAATGTGTGGTCAGGTGCTATGATTCCCTTGTTATTATTTTTTTCAATAAATGTTTTGGTAAACTTATAATACAAGATTTGTCAGAAAAAATCATTAATGCCTGTGAAAGCGATGTCGATTTATTTCTGCCTACTTTTTACACTATATCATTTCTTGTAAGAACACATATTAAAGTTACCGTCTTATTTTTATGCCTTGTTGCAAGACTAAAATAAAGTTTTTGAAAAAAGAAATATAGCAAGTCAAACATTTTTATGTCATAAATTAGATTTTAAAAAAATGGATGAAAGTCACGGAATCATTTTCTCCCAGAGTACTCGTAAAATCAATGTCATTGAAGTTAACTGTAGTGTCAGCAGCATCATCATCATCACTGATGGCCTAGCAGTAACATTCTGCACTTTTAATCCAGTTGTCACAGGTTCTATCTCCCACTTCTAGTCTTTCATACGAGACTTATACCTATGGTCTGAGGGGCTTTCATGGCAGAGTATAAGATGCTTGTCTTGTGATACAGATCTGAGAGGCTTCCATGGCAGAGTAGTACAAGATGCTTGTCATGTGATCATTTGCCTCCAATGTGTAAATAAGAATGTTGCCAGTTACTTGTGGAAAGTCAGTGGTTCTACATAAGTGGTGTTTGGTGTCTCAAAAGTACTTGGATTTTCTTCAGCAGTAAAACTGGCTGCCATATATAGATTCTCTTCATCTGAAAATGGTGTAAAGGCCATAATGATCTACCAAAAGTGGAGATCTCATGTCTAAATGACTTCGGCTGTTGGAGATAACATCAAATCAACAGAGGCTCCATGTGCCCTAGTGTACTAAGGCGCTTGCTTTTACAGATCACTTGCACATCTCACAGAGTGAGTTTTTGTCAGAGATCAACCAATTTGGGTTGGTGGTCTTTTGGGGTTCTTCCTCCACCTAATATACTGTTAACCCCCCCCAAAAAAAACCAAACCAAACTAAATCAACCAACTAATCAACTGTGGCAACAGCAGCAAAGGTACTAGTGCATCATTTTTACCACATCTGTATGAGTTTATAAATTTTGACTCCAGTAAATTTTGAAGACCTTTGAAAATTGTCAGTTATGTCTTTCTGACTGTTACCTAAAAGTCATCATCAGTTGGTACAAATGGATTTTTCATGGTGAGCATATAAGAGGAGAAGTCTTGAGCAATCCTGCATCACATGCTGCAGAAAAGTTTACATTTTAGCTCACTTAAAGTTTCTCTAACATTGTCCATTGTTCCAACCAGAACTGTTATAACTTATTCAAGCTATATTCACTGATATCTGGAGATGTGCATCTGTAATAAATATTTGTAACAAAGTATGAGAATGCATCAGTGTTTTTCAATGATGCATTTGAACTGAGCAACAACCAGAATCAACAAACCAAGAAATGAAATTATTCACATCTCCCAGGCAGAAGTACAGTGTATAATCATAATCTGCCAAAAGATTTTTCAATCTTTAAATTTGCCAAATTTTTTTTCAACCATACTGATTTAGTGGACATAATCACCAGAATGGACAGAAACAGACCAGAACAGATATAACCAGAAGGTTAAAATCAATTTGAGTAGCTAAATTCACGTGGTTTAGTAAACTGTACATCCTTTATTGTCTTCCCTTTGATGTAATTTCTTACTGAAGCTGAGAAAATAATGTTGCACACATCAAATAAGAGGCACACTTCTACTCATTATTGTTGTTATTATACTTCTCCATTCCATCCTGTTCTTATGATCTTGTCCCCCCACATACTGTTTGTTATGTTTATGATATGTATCTAAATTTGTCACTTACTTTTCCTACTACTATACTGTTTGTGAATATGCATATCAATGTGAAATGCAACAGGGAGACTAAATCCAAGATAGAAAACCTCTACATTTCTGGATGTATTCTGCTTGGATTCTATGTTTCTGCACAAAATTCAAGAGTTCAAGACTTGCTGTACTAATTCAGTTCCCACTGTAACTTAAAATTTCGAGTGCTCATGATCAAATTTGTATCAGTATAGACACATCTATGATGACAGCTTTTGTGAAAAGAAAACCATAACAACTGCATCATTTTCTGGATCTACGCAAATTTGAAATGTGTGCTTTCAATACTACATCAAAGAGGCAGGTGCTGATTTCAGTAATGAGTCTTCCAAACTCAGGTTTGTAAAGAGACAGAAATTATGTTAATAAAACAATGTCCCTGACTTTTTTCAGTGACAAGCTCTCAAAAGATTCTCTTTACAAAAATCTTACATTCATTATCAACCAATCAGGGACAGTCAAACCATGTATACTCTATTTATCTTCACTGATTTATAGTATGGTTCTCATTCTTTCATATCTGTAGTAATGTGAGTCCTTCAACAACTCTCAACGGTTGCATGCCTTTTTTGACCATGCTGACTGGACACAATGTAAGATAATGTTCAAGTAACAGAAATACCATGTTATAACCAGACCAATAAAATCAAATAAAATGGTCAAGTTATCTCCCCTGCAGGGATGCTGCCAGGATTTCAGGATTTAATCTAAGTTTTGTGTGTGTGTGATCTCCAGTGAGGAAGTGGTGGCTGGAGGAATAGCCATTGTTAAATATCTCCCTAACACTTAAATATCTGTCACTCTTTCTTACTGTTCCACTCTGTTAAGGCTCTAGTGAAATCAAAATACTCAAAGAGATGTCATCTCTAGTTGTATAGCGATTATTACTGTGATGTCACTGGGCATGGTCACGTGGTTGTGGTGGGGTCTTGGTTGGGATGGCAGAAAGACCATTGGCTTACTCCATATTTGACAGCTAATTATGATGTTCTCAAAAGAATTAAACTTTTTCTAACAATTCAGTTGGACTCGGATTATATACTTGATTCATAGTCAATGAACAGGTTCTAAAATTGATGTGTTTATTTTGGAGCCATGTTCCTCCATCACATTCAAGATCTGAATATACCAAAGGTGAAATTAGAACAGTTGCATCCTAAATTACATCATGGCAACTTTAAATGTTACTTAATGTGAGACTTTAATGCCAGAACCCATAGCTTCAGTGATTTTTGGGGTTAAAAAATGAATTTCTTCTCAAACAACTCAATTTGGTGCAGATTACTTTGTTTTTTAATGATACTGAAAATTCTTGACGTGTAAAAATTGCACAAGAAATGAACATCAGATCAGAAAATTAATACCGCTTGGGAAAAACTGATAGAAATATGCAGAAATAATGATAGTATTATTTAAATGGAATATGTGGTTACAATATGAATGCTGAGTCTATAACTTTGCAAAATATATCTCGTACAACTATTCTGTTGTTTCTAACAACACTCTGTAATATGGTAATAATTTTTGCACACATGAAGTTGACCCACTGTTTACTTTAGTCCCTTGCTAATTAATAGTTTTAGATTTTACAACAAAACTAAGCACATTTTACCTTTTGACGATAATACATGATCACAAATATTCAGATTGTGAGAAAATAGAAGTTACAATTTTATTAAAAGTATTGGTAACAGTAAAACTAAAGGAGACGGTAAAAAAGAATCAGGATGAACAGATTAGTAGTGTAGTAAAGAATCCATATATCAGAATGACATCAAGTATTTTTCATCAATTTCATCATTAGTTAATCACACTGCTTCAAAATGTTGTGTACTAGATAATAGTAATCCAATTTGTAATACAAATACCAAATGATGGCTTGGAACTAAGAGCCAAAAGGTCTGCAGAAAATATCAACATCCTCAAAATATACATAGGAATAACCAAACACAAACAGGACAAATTTTATCCATCTTGCTTTGAGATTACACAGACCAGTCAGTCCCTTATGTTTAATGTCATTCAATTTTTGCACATTGAGAGCATGTACTTCATTTGGTAATGCATCTGCATGATATGAAAGTTAGTCTCATTATTCTTTTGTTGCCATAGTGGTTCTACCAACTAGAGATCTACACACACTTAATTATGTTGTATGGGGATTCTCTGATGTTCCCTATGAGCATTAATCTGTTGATTGTTTCTGAATTTAATATGATCCTCCTCCTCTGTGAATGAATATTATTCTGTGCTGAGAACTCCCTTTCGTTGTCTGCTGTCTGAAACGCATATGCATAACTAGCTTGAACAAGTTACTGTTCTTTATGGTTGTGCAATTTTCAACATCTCACAGGTATGACCCCATGGGTCTTCTCTCTTTGATATCTCTGTTCCAAAAAGAAAAGTTTTCACTAACATGAACTCTGCCAAAGATTCGCTTCCTTGAATCAGTGCTTTGCTGCCTCTTATGCCAGATTTTTTTCTCTTCCATAATGCTGTATTAGGGTTTTAAGTCCAACATTCCCATAGTCTGCTTGTTCAAACATGGGTATCTTGAACAGCATCCTGTCCGTTCAACACGTACATAGGACTCGCACTCAACATCAATTTTGGGCTCAAAATCACATACTGGTATTTCCAGTGACATTTTCCCAATGTCCAACAGACTGATA
>JAECUM010008183.1:0-30860 GCA_016617855.1 Megalonaias nervosa | reverse complement strand
AAAAGAGTACCTATTTCTGTTGTTGTTGTTTCCATGACATCTGTTGCAGGAGCTTCCATTCCTGAGGAGGAAATAATTAAAAGCTTTATTTTATCACAATCGAACTTTACTATAAATCACTTTCCTCTTACGACAAAAGTAGAAAATAAGGTATGAAAAGGTAATAGCTCAATTGTTGTAGATAACTATGCGCACAATCAACAGATGGAAATAAATCTGGATTTAGCGCTTTTGCACGGTTTGTATATCGTAGCATCTATCAACTGGAGTTTCTTCCAAAAATTAAACAATCACACACACCCCGAGTTTAAGAAGGAATTTATCACTTGTATACACCTATAAATGCATATGTTTCTCTTGCGAATGTAAGCCAACTGGTATTTTAAAATGTGAGCATGGGGTTTGGTCTGGAAGATGATGACTGGGAAACCGTTTGAACATTTCATATATTCCGTACTATCAATAATTAGCAAAACTCATATGCGTTTTCACTATTATAAGACTGTGGCAATTTTCTGCAAGATCTGGTATTGGTATCGTATTAAATCCAGAAGAAACGTCCTCAAATAATACAAATGTCTTAACCCAGGTGAAACGTCCTAAAATAATACCAATGTCTTATGATATTATCAACATAGCTACCAAACTTAACAGATTTGAGTATTTAATGAATGAAATTGCTATAATTTAATAAGGTTATGTTTGAGTTAATGAATTTGACCCAGTGCCTTTACACTATTTTAGTTTCCAAAATATCTAAATCTGTGTAAAGTATGTAAACTAATCATCTTCTCAATAACGTTATTGACACAAAAGTGCTGAAAAGAAAGTTTCCAGTTTGGGCAGATTCCTAATACAAGCTATATGTGACTTAAAGCAAATGGAACCAAATATTCTTCAACCAGCGAAATATTAATAAAAGGATAATCCATTGCCACCAATCAGATGGATACAAAGATTCACTGCAGAAAAGAGGAATAGATATTAGCAGAGGAAGCTTGATCAGTCTATTTTCCAACCCACCGTAGGAGGATAAGAGAAGATTACTAGATAAATCAGATTAATAAATAGAAATATACACCCCACTCCCAACTTAAAGAACAAACTAATGAATAGCAAAAATAGTTATTCTTAAAATGGAAGATATCAGGTACCTTGTAATAGCTGGAAAGCAGCTGAAACGTTCTACCGTTACAATTTACGAGGAATGAAGCACAGTGTATAGATAAAGTATTAAACAGTATGAAGATAAAGAATGTGTACAATGTATGAGGCAGAAAAACAGCGCATTAGAAAACCAATGAATTATACATGTACGGAATTGGAACTTATGTTAATCACCACTATAATGGCAACGAAGAAATTTAATCCAAAACCGTCACAGTAAATACCAATCTGTTACACATGAAAAAGTGATAATATAACGACAATTTTCACAATATCATATAAATATAATATATTAAAGTGCAGAAGACACGACAGGTATAACAGTAAAATGGATGAAGTTGATTCCAACGACATTACCAAAAATTTGAGAAACAAATGCAATATAACAGATTTCAAACTTATATATTGGATTTTGAATGCTATCAAGTTTAAGAAAATATTGATAGATTATTGTGGCTGTTTAAACTTCTTTCAAACTTCATTCAAAAACTGCATGCCTACCATGTTAGCCATGCCAGAAGCAGATGCACTTTGCTCAACTGCACAATCCAGTATGCAATTCTCCAGAACAAGCGTTTTAGAATTTAAAATTTTATAACATCTACGAAACCTTATGTCACAAATAATTACTGCCCAATAAAACAAAAATATTTAATATCGGAAGATGTTTCGCACTACATTGATGAAGTAAAATCCAATACACTTTCAACGGTTATTAGATATATAGGTTTGGAAGAAACACTTTTGTTTCTTTCAGAACGTTCTTTTGACATCTAATTATAGCTAAAATTAAATATCACATTAAAAAAAGTGGTAAAGAGAGTTGTAAAATGTTACAAATGCAACAAAGAAAAGGTGGTCGAGGAAAAAGATAAATGAACTGCTAAATACAAAAAATTGAAAAGACTGATGACACCTTGAGAAACTAAAATGGTATCATAGTAGAGGAATGGAACGAGAGAGAGAGAGAGAGAGAGAGAGAGAGAGAGACAGAGACAGAGAGAGAGAAAGAGAGACAGAAGAGAAAAACAGGCAAGAAACAAAGAAAGGATCAATGTATTTGCACAGACAAGCCAATTTCAGATAACATTTTAAATTGTGCCAGAAGCACCTGTACAAGCTGTTTTTCGTAGCTAAATGAGATTAATATTAAAACAGAAACCAAAACAAAAACACGCGTAAAAAATAAGAAACAAACTATGCAAAACGACCCCCACCCCCAGCAAACAAATATACAAAACAATAGACTACTTCAGATTCTTGACAACTCAGTCTAAGTCTGAAATTTAAGCAAGACAACGAGATACAAATATCTTACAATGAATCTCAGATTAGCACATAAACCATCATATATTTATTTTTAACTACACCGTGAAATTTGTCAGCATCATAGACCACAGTATTACATGATGTTTTGGGCAGTCTCAGTTAAACGCAGAATGGTTGGGTGTTTATGTCTATAACTACTTGTGAGATTTCTTTAATGCATTTAAACCATAAACCTGTTAGAATTGGCCATATCAGAACTTCAGGCCTACTTCTAGATAATTATACTGCTGTTCAAATCAAATACGAATAGCATAATATTAAACATTTAATTTGATCTGCCATAAGTTAAACATTTCGCTGCAGCCTAAGTGGAGGTACCTTTAGAAAAAAACAAAAATAGTTGGTAATGGGACAAAAGATAAAACTGTACACCAACGTTTTGGGAAGGGTATACTTGTTGCTTTAGCTGCTTACAAATATAAATATAACAGTAGAGCAATGTACTGGTTACTATTGCTGAATACTGTCAGCTTATGAATCAATCAAATATGAACATACTTATGATGAAATCCGTCAACGATGTACATACGGATGAGAAATCACTCAACGATGTACATACTTAAGATAATGAAATCAGTCCATGATAAACATACTCGTCGTGGAATTAGTCAACTATGGACATACTAATGATGAAATCAATGATAAACATACTCGTCGTGGAATTAGTCAACCATGGACATACTGATGATGAAATCAGTCAATGATTTGATAAACATACTCGTCGTGGAATTAATCAACAATGGACATATTGATGATGAAATCATTTAATGATAAACATACTCGTCGTGGAATTACTCAACCATGGACATACTGATAATGAAATCAGTCAATGATGAGCAAACTTATGATGAAATCAATCAAAGATGGACATAATAATGTGACATCAGTCAACGATGTACACACTTATGATGAAATCAGTCAACGATGTCCATACTTATGACAAAATCAGTCAACGATGTCCAAACTGATGATGACATCAGTCAGTGATGTATATACTGATGATCACATCAGTCAACGATGTACATACTGATGATGAAATCAGTCAACGATGTACATACTTATGATGAAATCAGTCAACCATGTACATACTTATGATGACATCAGTCAACGATGTACATACTGATGATGAAATCAGTCGACGATATCCATACTGATGATGAAATCAGTCAACGATGTATATACTGACGATGATATCAGTCAACGATTGACATAATGGTGTGGCATCAGTCAACGATGTACATACTGATGATGAAAACAGTCAATGATGATCATACTTATGATGAAATCTTTCAAAGACTGACATACTGATGATGACATGACATCTATCATTGATGCACATACGTATGATGAAATCTATCAAAGATGGGCATACTGATGATGAAATCAGTCAACGATGGACATACAGGCGATGACATCAGTCAACGATGTACATACTGATGATGAAATCAGTCAACGATGGACATGCTGGTGATGAAATCATTCAAAGATAAACATACTAGTCGTGGAATCAGTCCACCATGGACATACTGATGATGACAACAGTCAATAATGAGCATACTTATGACGCAGTCTATCAAAGATGGACATCTTAATGTGACATCAGTCAACCATGAACATACTTATGACGAAATCTATCAAACATGGACATAATGATGATGACATCAGTCAACGATGTACATACTTATGATGAAATCAGTCAACGATGTACATACTGATGATGACATCAGTCAACTATTTACATACTTATGATGAAATCAGTCAACGATGTAATTCTGATGATGAAATCAGTCAATGATGTAATTCTGATGATGAAAACTGTCAACGATAACCATACTGATGATGACATCAGTCAACGATGTACATACGTATGATGAAATCAGTCAATGATGTGCATACTTATGATGACATCCGTCAACGATTTACATACTTATGATGAAATCAGTCAACGATATCCATACTGATGATGACATCAGTCAACGATTTACATACTTATTATGAAATCAGTCAATGATAAACATACTCGTCGTGGACATACTGATGATGAAATCAGTCAATAATTAACATACTTATGATGAAATCAGTCAACGATGGACTACAGATGATGAAATCAATTAAAGATGGATATACTGAGTATGAAATCAGTCAGCGATGTACATCCTGATTATGAAATCAGTCAACGATGAATGAAATCAGTCAACAATGGACATACTGATGATGAAATCAGTCAACATTGAAAATACTTTTGACGACATCAGTCAGCGATGACATACTGATGATGAAATCAGCCAAAGATGGACATGCTGGTGATGAAATCAGTCAAACATGGACATAATGAAGATGAAACCAAGCTTTCCTAGTTAATTATGTTTCTTCGAGAACACTTACCCAATCATAAAACCTAAGGAGAACTATTACTACCTCGCAAATCCAGCCCTCCCAGATCCTACTTTTAATTAAAGGAAGCTAAAAGTTTTCTGTCGACCAAGATGGTGGTCGAGCAGAGTGATCTCCTCTACGATACAAGGATTGGCGGCTAAAACCACGTACCTCTCGATTGCTACTGGAGCGGAAAGCACTATCTCTATGGGTGTAACGGCGAGGAGGTTGGGAAGTGTATGTTCATTATGATTGGGTAAGTATTCTCGAAGAAATATATTTTACTAAGAAAAATCGGTTTCTCCTTTAAATACATTACCCAATCATAGAACCTTTGGAGAATAGGTAAGAGGTGAGGGAGGTACATCCCATTACTCCAGATATACCATCTCCAGTCCCCTAAGGTATGTGAGACAGCTTCTAGGTAACCCGACTGAAGGGGACTCCATCTGTCGGAACGCTGCTTCAAATAGAGAAAATTCCACCACCACCCGCAAATCCAGCTGAAGTCGTGAAGCCGCGTCTTCAGAAGCCGTCGATTAACGTAGAACTATGACCTGTTAAGCTGCGGATATAAGTCCCTCCAGATCTTTGGGATAACAGATCGCGCATATAAAAGCTAGAGAATGTGGACTCCGATCTCCATCCCACGGCTTGAAAGATGTCGGCTACAGAACAGTTCCGGTCGACTAGTATGCTGTTGGCAACTTCTTTAACATCGTAAGCCAAAATGCTTAAGAAGTTCATTTGAGGTGGGGTTATTTATCGATATGCAGTGCGAATACCACTCTTAATATATGACGAAATAGTCTGTGTTGATACATTCTCCTGTTCTTCTTGAGGTTAAAATAGGCCAGACTTGCCTCAACGCAAAGGCTCTGTTCTATTAGGGTACCAAATCAAAGCCCGAACTAGGTCTTGTAGGTAGTCTTGAGCTGATGTGTCCAGACTAGACAGAGATTTCATGACGAGTGTCTGGTTACCCCTGGAAATCAGCCTGTTCTTGGTGACAAAAGAGGATGCCGTCAAGAGTAAGAATGATCCGTCGTGTCGAAACTTCATGTCATTCGGGTCTGCTGATAGAGCATATAGTCGCTAATTCTGCCCGCTGTCGCTAATACCACGAGGAAGCAGGTCTTTTCTCAAAGGTGCGCCAGAGATGCCATTATGAATGGTTCAAAAGGTGGCTTGGTCAACCAGGTTAATATCCAAGATAGGTTCAGCTTTGGACACATGTCATTTGGCGGTGTATACCTGAAAGATAGAGAGAAAGTCGGATAAGCCCTTGTTTTGTCCGATATCCTCTCTTCCGTGATACGTGGTTAGCTATTTGCGGTATAGACGCCTGGAGATATATGATGTGTTCGTTAGCGCACCACTGGGTGACAAAGTGCCATTTGTCTTCATATGCTTTCAGAGTGGGGATCCTTCTTGCTAGAGTGATTATCTCCATGACTTGTTTTGACAATTGTTTAATTATGAGGGCCTATTTAATATAATCCCGACGTGCAGGTTTCAAAAAGAATGAAACAACTGCCGTCGTGGTTGTTTGAGTAGATGAGAGGACAATTCAAATTTTCCGAGCAGTTTCCGTTGCGAGATTGACGAGGTTAATGATCCATGACTTCTCCCATCTGAGTGGTGCAATGAGCATAAGGCGATACTGTGTTTCTCTTGCTTTCTGCATCACTTTAGAATCAGAGGTGTTTAAAGGTAGGCATATGCATCCAGACATTTCCAATCTATCAATAGAACATCGACTGCCCGGGGTATTGAGTCTGGAACTGGAGATATAAAGGTTGGGAGTTCCACCATGTTGCAAACAGGTCCACCAACGGCCGGTCCCATCGGGTACATATCTAAATTTAACCAGAGGGATGAAGAGACCATTCTTTCTGTATTAGTTGATTATTTCGGGATAAAGAGTCGGCTTGTACGTTAGGTGTCCCGGGATATGGCGAACATGTGCGTGGATTTGTTGTTGGCAACACCACTTTAGAAAGTCCCACACTAGGACGAAAGGGTCTGGTGACTTACTTGGTTCCTTCTTGTCATTTGAGATAAGTCACCACCGAAGTTGTCAGAGAGAATGAGATTTAAATATTCCTGCCACCAGTGAAAGGTTTTTATAATTGCTGTTATCTCCAGATGTCATTCGTGGGGAGACCATGCATCGCTGGCTTCCGGTCAGAATGATAGTAGGTGGGCTCCCTAGTCTTCCGTACCTGCCTCGGTACAGAGTGTAATCTCGGGTGGTTTTATTTGCAGAGATAAAATCGCCTTGAGTCAAATTTGGATGCCCCAATTCCGTAGATTGTTCTTCAATTATGTGCAGATGATGAGAGGTTGGTCCATTTGGCAAACTTTTGGTCTCCATTGGGGCCGAAGAATTATTTGCAATGGGCACATAACAAGGTAACCCAGGACGATGAGGTCCGATGCCGAGACGAGAAAGCCAAGTAGGCCAAGGAATTGCCGTGCGGGTTGAATTTTTGTTGAAAGTAAAGAAGCCAACATGGTTCGGATCTTCAATGTCAGATCCTGAGTGGGACGAACGGTGTTGCCTGTGTATTGAACTCCATACCTAGGTGAACAAATTGTTGAGATGGTACTAAGCCGGAGTTTCCATTGTTGATGAGAAGCCCAGATTGGTATGCAGTGTTACAAGGGTTAACATGTTGTGTTTAGATGTTTCTGCAGGATGTCGTCCAGGTGACTTCATGTTGCTTCCGTAGAAATGTCAGGACATGCGCCATTACTCGATTCATCAGACGAGTGAAGACCCAATAGCTGATGATATGTCCCAATGGAAGTGCCCTGAATTCGTATACATGTTGTGTGCGAATCGCAGGAACGTCATGGAATCCTTGTGAATAGGGACAAAAAAGTATGTGACTTTCAAGTCCAGACTGATGGCGAAGTCTCCATCCTGGACGGTATTCAAAATGCACTGTGGGGTTTCGTTTGAGAACCAATTGGCGTGTAAGAATTGATTGAGGGCACTTAGGTCGATGACCGGACTCAGAGCTCCGTTGCCTTGGGGATTAGAAAAAGTGCGATAAAAGCCCAGAGAAAATTGGAACGAATGATTGGACCCTCTTGCTGCTTTATCAACTTTGGCTTCCAAGAAACGTGGGCATCGCTGGGTGGAGCTTCGATAGGACGGTTTTCAGGTGTCTGCGTGTTATGTTTGATGTTTGGCCCTTTCGTCCTTTTGTTGATTTCCAGCACTATCCCTATATCGACGATGTAGTTGCGGAAGAGGGAAATTAGTCTCCTTAGTGGCTTCTTTTGCGGACTTCTTCAATCTGGCCATTAAAACGATGGTTAGCGGATAAAGGCTATGCTCTTAGCTTGGCCTTGTGCTGGTCCTTCAGGAACGTGCATGCAGAGAGCACAGAGTCGCGTTCCGCCAATTGTAAAATGGTATCTGAAGAGTATTGGACATAGTGCCTTGAGCGGCTCTGTTCAGTACTCGGGTCATTATTGAGACCAGTCCCAATGCATGCCCTGAGGTATTCGGTGTTGAAGATAAACTATGTTCCGTCTGTTGGAAGACAGCCATAAAGGTTAAGTCCAACATCGAAGCCATGGTAACTATATAGGGCTCTAACTGCTGAGTGTCATCAAAGACCATCCGATTCATACGTATTTAGTGTGGCTTTGTCATCCACAACACGAGGATATCACTGTAGACTGCTGCGGTTTCCAAATGAAAAACTGGTGTATGGCCAAGGTAGAACCGCCGATGAACTGATGATATGGACAGGTCAGAATTTTCGTAACCCTCCGAGATTGCGGAAGGAATTGAAGTTGAACTCTTCCGTTACGTCATAAGATCAACAGATGCCGGAGCTCTGGTCCAGGCTGCTGATTGAGTGTGGGGACGAGAGCAGAATCTTAGGGGTCAAAGCGGAAAACCCCTCACTGGAGGTTCGGAGGTCTGAATTTTCCTGAGAAATTAGATAGTCGAGAGGTGATGACATCACTTGAGAACAAACAACATCTTCCTGGTTGCATGCGTTGAGGCTAAGGTCTTCTGTAATGCTCGATACTTAGCTAGCGAAGAATGATGAGATCTGCCGCTTAGTAAACTCCTAAAACACTCTGAATTAGAAACCGTGACTTCGAGATATTCTCTATGTAAAGAGTCTCTTCTCATGGCAAAGTGTAGAGATATTTCAAAGCGACATCAGCTGAAACGAAAGGAACTAATCATGACATCGTGCCTCATGAATGTCTAGAGGCAGTATGTGGGTTAGACTGGTCCCTGAACATGTCTGAAAAAAGTCGGGTTCGACGTACTGGAAGCCGGGCCGTTAGTGATTGAGCCGGTAATAGTGTTGTTTTTGGCCTTTCGTGTTCCTTAGTATATGGCTTAGGCCGGTCGTAACAGAAATAGGCCATCCGTGTTAGGAGGATATCGTCAGGATCATCAGGTTGGGACGGGTTACATGATGTTTGATTCACGTAACCGGTCCGTATGTCTGCTGAGTGAGAGGCAACATGTCCTACGTTTAGCTCTGTCCTTCGCTGTTCCTTTGTAAGAATCGAGTCGAACCCCAAGGAGGCAAGGTAAAGGGAGTGGCCAATAATACTGTGTCTTGTGGTGGTGAATTGGCTGCCGGAGCTGTTTTGGGGGGTGTCATTGTCCGGCATATCCTGGATGAATGGTAAGAATTAATTTATCTCCATTGTCCACCATAAATTCTCACACTGGAGAAAGGTCAGCATGCAGACTGATGACGTCTTCGTCCTTAGCCGTGCGTTTCTGAGTTTTCCCCATAATTCTAATCTGCGAGACAAATAGAGCATAACATCTAAAACTTTAGCCCTGCACCTGTATTTAGAACGCAATGTCAGTGCAGACCTAAATCTTAAAATGTTGACCCAGAAATTGATAACAGACAGTCTAATAAAGCTAAGGTGCGTACAGGTAAAATATAATGACAATACCACTTGTAGATAGAAGTGTAAACCTGTGGGCCTGCACATCTGCTGTTTGAATACAGAGTGGGCGCAGAGTTATACCACATGATGGTTACCTGGAAAGTACTGATAGCAGAGATCTCAATTACAACACTACCTGTATGGAAGGGCAAGTACGGTTTGTACAGATTGAATCATTGAAGCATTGCGTTTTAAGGCTAGGGATGCCGTGGAAAAGGAAATTCGATTGTATGTACCAGAAATGACGGTATTATACATATATAAGGAATTTCTTAAGGGAATAAACACATGCACAAATATAAATATTGTAGCCCGAACCGATCTTATAAAGACACAAAGGCTACCAGTGCAAGTAACTAAGTGCTCTTAACGTATGACTGAATGTTTTTGCAGATAAATATGACTCAAGTGTTGCCTATAGAAGTTTTCATGAGCAAGATGCGACTGTGTTAACCGTGCATAGAAAGCTTACCTGTAATTGTCAGTCCAGATCGGATGCAATAGAGAAATGTACACAAGTGTATATCTTACACACAAAAACCTTCACATAAAAGGGAACTGAGGCAGCTTTTGTAGCTACGTACAAAGTATGTGCGACAGCATCGATTATGAGACAATTATCTATAGAGAAAAAGCCCACAGACCGCCTGTACAAGTAAAATCATTGAAGCTGGCGCCCGAACGCTACAAATACCTTGGAATAGAAAATCACCAATATGTACCTGTTCGTAATGAAATTACACATATATTATGACTTGTTTTATAAGCTCTAGAGGCACACACGTACATAAAATAGTCATAGCCCAAACTTAATGTGAAGTTGCTTAGGCTTCCCGTGGAAGTACCTTAATGTGTAACGGCGACAAAGTGTTAGCAAATTCGAAAGGCAGCATATTGTGGGGATAGGATGAGAAAAAGTTGGAAATAAGGATGAAGTATACTTTCCTTAGAAGTGAAAAACTCCTCCAACTTGTAATGGTATATCTTCCATATAGATTCTAGCTTTTGCGAGGCCTCTCGTGACGAAAGCGTGCTTCTAGACACGAGCTGACGTATTAAATGAGAGATTCATGGTTTTGCTGCCAATCCTTATATCTATGGGGAGATCACTTTGCCTGACCGTCGTCTAGGTCTGCAAACAAGTTTTGTCTCCCTTTAGCTAACATTATTATCTGGGAAGGCTGAATTCGCGAGGTAGTATTTGTTCTCCGAATGTGCTATGATTAGGTAACTTATTTAAAGAAGAAATCAGTCAATGATAAACGAAAGAAGTCAACGATAAATATAATGAAATCAGTCAAAGGACATACTGATGATAAAATTAGTCAACAAAAGACATACTGATGATGAAATTAGTCAACAGGACATACTGATGATGAAATTAGTCAACAAATGACATTCTGTGATGAAATCTGTCAACGATGAAACACATTGACGAACATACGCAGATGAACCTACATCAACCGTTTTTCAAATGGGAGAAGATGTGAATAAAAAGTGCTCTATATATTCTGTTTCACCGCAAAATCGACCATCATCCTTTACTTTAGTATAATTTGCGCAGTGTACATATGATGGAATGTTTTCGATTGAAATACCCTTAATTGTGTTTCCTTATTACAGTCAAATGGTAGCTTCTTAATTTCTTGACTTTAATAAACTTCTTGGGCTCACTTATATTCTGTCACTTGGTTTAAGAAAACAGAGTCGTAACAGTTGTCAGAAGGATACTTTACCATTCATGAAACTCCATAATTGCAAATAGTCTTCATTCAAATGATATCTGCAACCACATTCTTATATTCCTTTTTAGTTTTGCACGTGTTACTATTTTTTCAAAACTGCCAGACAAAAACACGTCTTTTCCTCTTTAAGATTGGTTAACATTCAGCAAGCGGAATTTTCGAAGGACGATTGTAAATGCATGATGATTTGGTATACATATACCATAGATCGGCTTATTGAGCTATTTATTTCCGATTGTAAGCACCAGGGTAATTTTTCACTCTATCGGTACTTCGGTTGTTTCCGTCAGTTTGGAGTGTGCGGAAACTCCAGGGTGATTTTGTTAGGAATTTAACGATTTTTAAACTCATGGTTTCATCTGTCATGACAAAATTAATCCAAAATTAATTTCGAGAAATGCTGTTTACAAAATAGTTGTATTTGTCACAAATCAATTTTGAATATTATATACATAAATATATACGAACTTTAATCACATATTTGATACCTTTGAAATATGCCAACAGCTCGGCCGAATAGGATTTTGTTAGAGATACTAGGACCAAATTCAACTTTGGGGAAAAACAGGATTAACCAAAAAAAAAAAAAAAAAAGAAATAAAATGCAAGTTGGTTTCGTTATGTACAAGCGTATCTTAATGTGTTAAGTAAATGTGTTCATTTGTAAGAGCAAAAATCACGATAAGATGTTTAGGAGAGCAGTTGTTTTCTGTCTGAATTTCACGTAACTTCTCTACTCCATAAAACATTTTCTCGTTTGTTGAGTCAGTGTGTTTGCTGTTTACTGGCTCCCTCTGATAAACATCTTGCCCCGGTGGTTAGCATCCTACTCAAAGTTTCTCTGCCTACGATATCAATAGCGTAGCTAGTAAATTGTAGGCTTCAGTCTCAACGCATCCTAATTTTTTATCAACAAGGGTTGTAATGTTAGCACGGTGTCTTTGACAAGATGTCAACTATAGTGCGAGTTTAATCATCACACTTTAGGTACAGCTGCTAGATTACAACTTATACCCATGATTTAATTTTCTTGTGGCGGCGGCGGGGGGGGGGTATGCCGTTTTATTTTATTTTATTTTGCTTCAATATAGTTAATATATTTATAGTAAAATAATGCATATAATATGGTGTTTGGTTGCTTTAAATCATAACAAGATATTATTTCCAGCTATGCGAGAACCAGAAATGTAAAAAATTCCCATGGTTGGTCTTTAATACAGTTGTGGTATAACGTCGTACGCATCGCCGTACGTGAAAAAAATAACTCGATATACCAAGACACAACATTTTTCGTCTTACCCATCTCTAGTGCTTGACAGCCAGAATAACAATTGCATTTATTTCCAGTGGAATGAAAACTTGATTTGTCCGTTATGATCAATTGTTTTCTCTACTGTTACACATTCATAGCCATTAGCTGACCCCTGTGTGGGCCAGACTAAATGTTACTGAACATAACTTATAGTGTTAGTTTAATTCCACAATATTTGAAAATCACTATTAGCTCTTAGTAATCAAGCAAAACAAAGCTCATCAGATGATTCCTTCCCTATCAAATAACATATTATACCTATTACAATAATCAAAGTATACGACGTTCCCACATGGTTTCGGGGTGTAGAATAGTGGAATAAACTATGTAACTACGATGGTATGTGCTTCATATTTTCTAAAATTAGCCATATAGTGTAATGAATTGAATTGAATTGTAATATTGGACGTCATCAACTATGTGCGAAATAGCGTCCATGCATTATAATTTCCTTGAGAACTTAAGATAACTCGATAATAATAAAAATATACGATAAATGGCTTCTTATTTTAGGAATTTATTTTATCTTAAGGAATTTATGAATAAATCAACTATAAGTGTAAGAGTTAATGCCCCTGGTCTGTGCGAACAGCTTTAATTATCTCTAAATATGATTATATTTTGTATGATTATATTTTGTTGAAAAATAACAAAAATGTAACTTAAACTAAGAAACAAAAGGGTGAAAATACTATTCGACGTTTTTTGTTTTTTAGTTCTCGTAAATTCGGTTTTAATATATGCAAATATTGTGTGTATCTACCGGGAGACTTTCTGGAAATTTAAAACATTAGCAGGAGTGGCTTAAAAGACTAAACATGATATTGCATTGTGATTAGTATTGTCTCATTTATTGATGTAGTTTCGCCGTTCATATTAATCTGCCTTTATTACTATGTTCATTTGTTTGCTGAATTGTAAAAAGCTGTTTATTCACCACGAAGTTTCTCCTTTATGACATTAAAGGTTTCACCACACTATTTAAGTTTATAATATATTTCCTTTATTTTTTCATTCATTTTTCTATACTATTAGTGAAATCTAGTACAGTAGTTATAGGTTTAGACGCTCGAATACTATCAAGTTCATGTTAGTGACTAGCATTGGCGATGTATGAAAAATAAATCAGCATCTGTCACATTGCGTGCTCAAGAAATATTTCTATTTGAATTAAATACTATTGGGATTTTAATGTAACTAAACTTTCCAAAGTCAATTGCTTGCATTGCCATCCTGCACAAACACCAATAGGCCGACCTAAAAGAAAAAAAAAATATTTTCTGTTTAGACTTTAATGCAGCTTTTATTTAATGAAAATAACATTCTTTACTTGTTAGAAAATTTCCAGGAAAACATATTATTGATTTTATTAGAGATTATAACAGGATGGAATAACAGCTAATTAGCTCAGTAAGTGTAGTGGTGCCTTAAAACTAATTAGCTCAGTAAGTGTAGTGGTGCCTTAAAAAATTAGCTCAGTAAGTGTAGTGGTGCCTTAAAAACATACAAAACTGACCAGTCTAATTTCCTCCATTTGTATGTACTAAGAGGTATCAGATTGACAGTCTTTCCATTCCATTGTAAATTAAAAGTGTATGAATGACCCCAAAAACGTTTTAGTGTTTTTTTTTACTCAGTATTACACAGTGCACTCTTGATCGTTAACATTTTTCAGAGATTACTCTTCCGAGTCCAATCAAACCAATCAATTGTATATATATATATATATATATATATATATATATATATATATATATATATATATATATATATATATATATATATATATATATATATATATATAACTCTAAGTGGATGAATGACAATCATACGCAATATTAATTCGTTATTATTTGGTGATGTTTGGTACTACGATAGATCTAATCAGAGATCATAACTATGCTAACATATCGAATTTGATTACAATGTGACTACAAATGTAAGATTTGTATGACAGCAAGGTCAGGCAGTCAGACTAGGCAGAATTGCATTAATATGTGCCGATGTGATCCAAAAACCAAACACATCTTAGAACTGGACATTTTAAGTGTATTTATTAAGTTTGATCGAATTCTGGTCAGAAATATAACCACTAGAATGTAACTCAGTTCAGGCATGTCACAAGCCAGACGCGTCAGTGGTGTCCGCTTATATCAGATATAAATTAAACTCACACTATATCTTGACGATATAGACGAATATGCAAATGTTGTTCAGTCTTATCAGAAATAAAGTGGTCACCAGCGCGTTCAATCAGATGCATAAGTGTCTCATTGCATAGAAAGAAGCCCTGCATAATGTTCTTTACAGCATAATGATTATCATATGTTTCAACTAAGCTTCATCAAGTTCTGTTCAGAAAGGAAACCACAAGTTTGGTAATCTTTTCAGGAAAAGATGCCCGAATCTCTCATTAATTAGTATAAATGTCGCTAGTAATCCGACTCATTTTAAACCCTCATTATTAGTAATCTTACATACTAAGTTTAATCAAAGTTGGGTCATAAAGAAAGTCTTTATAATATAACTTGCAGTTGTTGACATGATGACTGACACTCGACTCACTACTGATACGACATGACACACGACAGATGCAGAGTGATACTATAAGCTCCTTTTGCACACCGTCTGGCAAGGTAAGCCCATGTATTTGCTATTCTTTCAAAGTCAACAGACCTTTTGGTTGTTTACAAATGTACGCCATAGCCTTGTAGCAGTTGTTGTCGTTCCAAGTATTAGACCACAGGTAATACTCCACACAGTCCTCCTGACCATTGTAGTCATTTGGTTCATCTATCTGCCATTCCGTGTACGTCAGTGCCGAACCATCGGACCACTTATAGCCTGTAGAGAGATCAACACAAATTGACATTAGAGTAGAAGACATAAAATAGAATAGTAGAAAATTAATATTCAATCAAATTTAGGAGACATAACTAGTAATTTAAATGTTTGTACACATGCATCAGTGTCGACACGACAAGAAAAACTTGTGGAACAAATGTCATGATAATAGCTTTATGAACATGAAATCAGGTTCCGCAAAAGAGATATCGATTCTTGAGGAAATGAATAATAAGAGGAATAATTAGTCATTATAGAAGTATCTGTTTATTAGGTCATGTATGTGGTATGTGAACGTCAGACTGTCAACTGAAAAAATATGCTTTATCAACAAATTCGTTTTGACCCACTGTACTACCTCTTTCATTTGAAACAATGGATTGCGATCGAATTCTGGTGTTTGTGTCTGTGTTTCAGTGTCATAGCTTAGGCAAATAACTGTAGGCATTCATTTTCGTTAAATTACTTAAATGAAGTTCGTACAATTTCGAATACATGAGTAAGATGCATTAAATGGTGGAAGAATCACGTTTTCTGAATCTCCAACACCACGCTATAGAGTGGATACCTCTGCATATGAATATATTTCGCTAACGTAGCATTTATTACACTTTAGGATTAAATATGTGTGAATGTAATCTTTTTCAGCGCCTCGACATAATATTGGTTATTTGCACCACCAAAAGGCAATGTTCGAAAAATGTAAAAAATGAAGAACTGCACACAAATATTAGGAAGAGAAACCCTTACAGACAATGCAAGCATGAAGGACAGCACAATGAAATATAAAATGAAAAGATGATGCAAGTGTGGAAAAGGTATATAAAAGTAGAATCCTCAACACTAGTGAGGTCTGATAACGTATATATGGGTTCCATAACTTAAATGGTGACCATTTAACTTAGAAGGTTCTGTAACATTGCAACACAAATCTGTGTAAATTAACTCCCGACTTATATCCAAAGTCGATTTGACCCATGTTAGTATCATATGATAAAATTGCTTTCCAAAGATAAATGCATAACCAACATCGGCGGATCACACTTACAATACAAACAAAATTTGACCATATAAAACTAAATACCATGTTTTATTGTTATCGGATGACAAATATAGTCTCTGAAATGGTAATCAGCTCAACCAATTAGATGCAAAATCGTCCTAATGATAACTCACTTATCATAAATCCAGTATAAGAGCACGACGATTTATGTTTATTTACAAATTGTGAGCAAATTTCTATAATATTTGGTCACATGAATGAATACAAGGCCAGTCAATTAGATATAAGATCACGTCATTAATTTGTATCGATTTCACTTAAATTAAGCTCATCCAACACCTTAATAAAATTAGTTTACTTATCATGTTTCATCAAAATCGTATCTTCTGACATTATGTTGATATAATCCAATTTACCAAGTTTGACCAAATCGGACCGGAAGTACATTCTCTATAGAGGTAGAAAGTTCAGCCAATCGGATGCATAATCAGATAACGGGCATTTGCTGCTATTGCTAATTAATAAAAATATCAATAACATTAAAACAGATGCAGAATCATCATATTAATATGCATTATCTCGCTGATCATGTTACTATTCCAAGATCATGGTGATATACATCTAAAATCTAAGTTTAATAAAAATCTGTTTATAAATAAAGTTCTATCAAAATCGAACCAGAACTATGCATCCATCTGTGAACAATATCAACCAATCATTTTAAAGATCGCCTCAATAATATTCATGGGTCTCCGAAATTACAGAATTTGTTCGAGATCTTCATAACATAATCAGTGACCAAATTCAAATCAGACATATCGTCTCCAGAAATGATAACTACGGAGTTGTAATTCTAGACTAGGAAGGTGTATTCAGAGGTGAGAAATTCAGCTTCTTGTTAGCATATTTTTTGATAAGATTTGAAGTGAAGAAAAGTTTTATGACAGAGGTGCAAGATCTGCACTCAAGTATAGAATGACATAGATTCATTTGTACTCTTACTGTTTTCGTCATCAAGGTCATTCAGCCCCACCCATATTTGATCACGTCCAGATGATCTGAAGAAAAAGACAATGTTACATAGGTAACGATTAAACAGAACAATTGGTTTACAGTAGTGCACTATAGCTAATTCCTACGGAACAGCGAAATTCCTAGCGAATAATGTCTCTATCAACCGTAGAAACTACTTTCACAATCCCACTGTTCTGAAACGCAATAAAGGGGACTGCATGCTAGGAAATAAGACAAATAGCCTCTTTTCGGTCACTCAATGTACGTCATAACATATTTCTGTTAGGTATTGCACAGTGATTTCTCGTGAAGGAATAGCAAAAGACCGTATAAATATAAATGAAAAGTGCAACATCGACGAAAAACAAACATGCCAGTAACTATTGAAGCACATAAATATTGTCGAAACGTTCGACCAATTCAATGGGTAGCGACAATAGCGGCCTCATAGTCACAAACACGGCATTAAGATTCCTTGTCATTCCGGGTTAAACGTAATAAATCACAAACTAATTTTCTAAAGTTTTTCAGCTGAAAACATCTTACAGAACGGGGTTTGGGAAGGTAGAGGGTTTGCATGTGCTTCAGGCTACAAATGAAGAACTGACGATTAGCCATTTATATCGTAGACAGCATATACAATGCACATTCTCGCCAGGTTGGTTGTAGGAATCCGTGCACGAAGTGCTGTCTAAATCCTGCAAGGCATCGCCAACAGCAAAATGAAAATTTAACAAGGAGGCAATTATTATTTCCCGCAAACAATTAACTTAAATCCTGATTTCAAGAGATCACGTGGCTACATTCTGTCGTGTCATTGATTCCCCAACTAATGTTTGACCATAATGCAGTGTCAACATAACGGTTTTACGCATGTGTATAAAAGATATGGATTCATTGTTAATTTTCGTTTGCCTCTGGTCTGAAATGTTTATTTGTCCTTCGCTAGCTGCACGTTTAGTTAGAAAAGAACGCTATTAAAAGCAAATAACACATTCAAAATTCTAATATGCATTTGTGGTCAATTATTTCAGACGTAAAATGTGTTTACCTGAATTTTCCATCATCTTCATGTGTTAAAAACACATTACAATACTATCCAGACTCATCCGTGCAACCACTGTCCTTTTTTCTAATTATCAAAATTACTTCCTTTGTTAGTATCAACTGCTTCTACCACTCCTACCACGTCATGTACTGCTGCCAACCACTGTAGTTCTACTACTGTTATGAATAATATTACATCCGCAACAACTGTGACTACACCACTACTTCTGTTTCAAAATAGCTTACGTTACCATCGCATTACCACTCTAACTGCTTTCGGTATTATTACCGGTACTAAGGTTAATATTGCAAATGCTAAAGAAACGTACCTGACTAGACCTTCAATTAAAGTGGCTTCTTCGGCGTCCGTAATACTGACCAGGTCTGCGCCTTGTCTACGACAACTGTTTAAGGCTTCAAACCATGACTGCTTATTACTAGACATCTAAAATGAAAGAATTCACCCCAGTTGCTATTTATCTGAGAAATATGATACTACTTCTTATTGTGTCTCTAAATAAACATTTTCATAAAAAACCAAGAAAGTTACACAAGTATTTTACTTATACATTATGATTTATTTATGTTAAACAAGGCAATTTAAATGAACAAAACAATGATGGACATATCTGATTATTCACTGTACTGTAAAGTTTCATGTCTAGAACCTACAGACTCAATTAGGATAAAAGAGTCGCTGTTTATGAGTCGAATTGACACATTAAAACATTATCAACACTTATTCATGTCAAATGCAATACACGGTATTTTCTCCAAGAACCACACAATGAAGTTTGTAAATCACTGTCAGAAATACGATTCAAATATATACTGCAAACATCTTCAATCTGCATCGTTTTCCTACAGTAATGTATTAATGACTGATAAACATAAACCATGCATCCATGCACATGAATCACACCTTGTAGCAAAACTTGTCCTTGGGTGTCCAACCAGACAAGCATGGGACCTGAATTGTCGTCAGAGAAGTTGTTGTACGAGAAGGCTGTGTAAACCCATCTCGTTGTATCTGACAGATATAAGGCAGGATGCTGGAACAGTCTTCTGTCTCCCACAACCCAAATGGCCGGTAAGTCCTCATCGATACGCAGGAAACGTTTTCATTTCCTATGACAAGTAATGCTGAGATATTACAATGATACAGTGTGCTTATATATATTGATTAAGACTTCAGTGTGATACTTAAAGTGCACTTTTGAACTGAACTAACAGTCAAGTGTAACGAAGCACAAAACCAATTATTTTGATTGATTTGGGCTGAAGGAAACGGTTCCCATCAACAGTACTCTGTTCATTGTGACATCTTAACAGGGATGCTTTTATCGTGACAAACACATGATGCGCACAATTGATACAAATACTGAGCTAGAGAAAAACTTGATAAAAGAGTACGCCATTTCTCAGTACTATGTTAAAATATGATAATGGAATATAAACAAATGAATCAAGTCCCGCACTGGGTTCTTTTCTTCAGAAAAAAATATCAAACATATTACCAAGTTTGTTATTAGAGATGTTAATGCAATAAACAAATCGTTCTGAATGTATGCGATTTCTATCAAGTAGCTTTCTTATCAGTTCAGGAATGAACTTTGTAAGAATGCCTCACCTGTGAAGTCCTTATTCCACAACGTGTACGTGACTGCTTCTCCATTTACCCACTGATACATTTTAGTGTCGTTATTTTTTATCAAACCGACCCAATAATTTTGTAATTTATTCACCAGTTCACTCGACAAAAATGCTTGTGTGTGTCTGAAAAGGAATTACAAGTTTCTTTAGAACCGACACTTTTAGCAAAATGGAATCAAGAACAGGCCTTCATTTTACATTTTGTCGAGTTTAACATTCATCCATTTTATGAAATACGGCAAATATAAAAACACAAAATTCCGCTGTTCTATGGTTACTGATTGATAAGAAAGAAGGATAAAAGGAATACTAAGGATCTTTAAATGTAACAAGAGTAACTCGAAGGGATCGACCCTCTACCGGTCATAAAGAATTTCCATAATTCAAGATTAGACCATTTTTCTTTCGACTGAGTGTTGCAAGCATATCTCATATTCTTCAGCAATTACAAGATTTTAAAATTAGCTGCTCTGACTGCTATATTGTATGTCAGATTGGCACAATTATAATTTAAGGCTAATTAGAAATAATTAGTAACCTTGTGTGAAAACCCCATATCAATAAGACCATTCTTTCGCGTAGAATACTGACAAGATGTTCAAGACGGCCGTCCTAGCAGCCATACCGGATGAAAGATTGGCACATTTACAACTACTATGAATCATAAGAAATCAACCAGAGAAAATCCAATTTTGATATGGTAATCCGTTTAGTAGGAGTACAGATGACAGTATTTCTTCGGTGATCAACACGGTGACAAGTGCTGAGGACCAGTTTGCATCAATTTTATTTAATACCAAATATGCACCGTTAAACTCTTCTGAGGAAAACCCCTCGTATAATGACTTTCCAGTCAAGAGTAGAGACAATAACAGTATTTGCAAGATGGGTGCTATGGTGGCCATAATGGACATCAGATTGGCATCATTTATTTTGGGATCTGCAAAACATCTTAAGAAGTCTTCTGGTGAAAACTTCATGCTGATGTGACTTTGTATTTTGGTGGAGCAATTATTGCAATATGTTCAACGTGGCTGCCATGGTGGCTATATTGGACTGGTACCATTTCCATGTATAACCTACTAGACGTCTGCCCTCCTGGCTTCAACCTTCCACGTCATCTGTGGACCACACTGAACCGCTTAAGGACAGGACAGGGTCGTTGTGCAGTCAACCTTGTCCGATGGGGCCAGGCCACTAACTCTTCCTGTTGCTGTGGAGCTCTTCAGATTATGTCACACACTGTGAACAACTGTCCACTGACATAGTGGACTGCAGGCTCTGCATGTTCCTGATGATGATGCTGTTAAGTGGCTGAGCACGCACTGCACACGATAATAATAATACCTACTAGACGTCATAAGAAGTATTATGTTGGATGTACAACGTCAATATAAAAAAACATCGAGGAGAAGTAGCTATAACAAGATTTCAAGTTGACCATTGTAGTTGACATATTGAAGGTCATATCAATATTTTTATTTATTTAAGGCTAAGGCTAATTAGATATCGTAACAAATGCTCTTAATCACAACCTCTTGCTGATATAACCACTTATTCAGGATGTGTAGCGCTGAGAAAATTTTGAAGATGGCCGCTGAGGCGGACATAATGTATATCAGATCGGAAACATTTTCATTTCAAACCAGTTAGACATCATGAGAAGTCCTCTGGTGACAACTCCATAATATTTTAGCGATAAAAAGAGTTTCAAGATGGCTACTATGGCGGCTATATTGGACATTAGTTCAGTGTTATTTTCACTCATGTCTAACTAGATAAATAGTTAAGTGTAAAACCAAAGCTGATGTGGCCATCCATTCGGGTGGAGTAGCGATACCAATATTTTCAAAATGCCCTAACAGCAACTTTTCCCTTTAGGCCCACATGCATCATAGAATGAATGTGTGTCTAACTTTTTATGGCAATCCTCCAAATAACTTAGGAGTAGCTGTACCCAACGTCTTTAACGGACGGACAGACGATAGACAACAGACCATCCCATAAGCTCTCTTAGTCTATGAGCAGTAGAACTAAACAATGGTATATTTTCTCGCACGCCTGTTGAAAAGCTCGGTGGGATAATAAGGATATTTAGATAATTTCTTGATAAGTTTCAATTTCTTTTACAAAGCATTACAAACGATGCTCTCCAAAAGAAAAAGGAAGCTCTAGATTCCTTTCTTGTTATGAAATTGCCTCTCAGAAGTAATTACATGTATCATACTTTATACTTACCCATCTATTATGACAGCAAGGTTTCCGCCTTTCTTTACACAGTATTCCTGAGCATTGTTCCAGGATTTTCCATTGGTTACAAACAGATAACAGAACGGGCCGTATCCTAAGCTATTATCCTGCTTTTACAAAATATAAATGTGTGCCAAGAATGAAACATTTAGTACCATATTGAACATCCATTTAAAAATAAACTTTTCCTAAGGAAACAAAGATTAAATCCACCTATCAGCCAATGTAACTAAAGAACCGTAAATTACTTTTCTTGAACCTAAAATTAGAAAGTTATTTTCATAACGAAAACATATATATTTTCTTTTTCTATTTTTGTTTGTAACCCTTTCCTTTTATCTACATTTCTTTTAGAAATGAAATTTGTTAATTTTCCTCATTCACAATGTATGAGGACTAAATCAAAATATTTTATTTTGTATAATTGGTTCCATCTGATCCATCGGTGTGTTAATATTGTCAATGTTTACATCTGATCCGCTAGTGTATTAAAATTGTCATTGTTTCCATCTGATCAGCTAGTGTAATAAAATTGTCATTGTTTCCATCTGATCCGCTAGTGTATTAAAATTGTCATTGTTTCCACCTGATCCGCTAGTGTATTAAAATTGTCATCTTCCTTCTTAGTTGTAAAACATGACAGGTCGATATTGTTATATTATCAATCGTTCTGACTGTGAACAAGCAGTGTAAAACTAAAAGATTTCCTCACTTCTTCTGGATAAGAGAAAAGGAAAATAAAATGTATCTTAAATTGCAAGTTTTATTCTTTTTCCCTTTTCATGATTTTTTGTTGATAGTACACGTCTTATTACGCCTTGGTATTTCTAAATTAATTCATAGCTTTTTATTTGCATTGAGGAAAAGAAATGGGAACATCAATACAATATGTAAAAATACTATATTTGCATTTTATCTTACATGCATTGAGATAGTTTCCGTTCATGTACGGCTGCTTTAGTTTTTGTAGTTTAGGAGAAAATCTATATCAGGATGACAAAGACTCTATTCTCTCTATCGCCTAAGTACGACCTTTCCTTCTTTGGAGAATTAACATGCACAAATGTTTTGTAGGGTACACACAACAAATATTGTTCTGCTAATGACTCACATAAGGACATCCGACAGCAAATGGTGACGGACTTGTGAAGGCTAAGGAAATTTTCTCCATTTCACATATGTACCCGGGCATGTCATTGCTGCAATGCTCATCGCTCCAAAGACCTGTCTAAAACGAAAACAAAACAAAATAGACGGAGACAAACATGTTTATAAAGACAACCTTTCCATAAATTAGCGTGGAAACCGTCAGCGGGAAATTATAACAGTTGTTTCTGCATTTCATCCAAAGGCATTGTCCTTCCATGAATGAAATCTGCACTTTGAGCATTTTGGATTGGCTTTGACATTTTATTCCATACCAAGACACATGAATACTAAAAATGTGCTTAAAAGTAACTGTTTCATTTTAAACAAGTTTTATTTCACTCAGTTGTGGAGCACATGCGCTATGGGAATCAAAATGTGTACCTTCTGTTTGCAGAATTACAAATCGTGCGAAGGTTAATTTTAAAGGCTGCCTTATTAACATCTGGTTTAACTTGTTCCTGGTGTAATTTGTTCAAATTAGTATAGAAAGAGAGTCGTTTATTTTGCCGTCAAAGTCTTATTCCTCACAAGTAAGTATCATATTTTGTTTCCTATTTAAGAACAAAGACTAGAACATATTTCGCTACCAACGAGTTAGTGGTATCATGTGGCAGTCATGTTTTGACGGAAACGAAAATATCTCAGTTGTAACAAACGCATGTACTTACCGGTAAATCCAATTTGTGGCTTCATCCTTTCAATATAGGCATCACGGAAAAAAATCTATTTAATAATATTGTTATCAACATAAATTCCAATATTAGTCAATATAATTAACAAAATATTTAGTTAATGAAGTTGATTATGGCTAACTATAGACCTGGAGAAAAAGAAATATTTACAAACATCTTCAAGACTCATATGATGTAACCAAAATGAAGAACTCTTTTCATAAACGGAATACATTGTTCATCAATTTATCAAAAGCACCTGAGTGTTCAAATCTTTATAAATTATATACCTGCAGACCAAGAGTTACACAGACCCTCTCTCCATCATTGTAGTTATTTGGCTCAGCTTTAGACCAGGTGGTGAATGTGACCTTGGAGTTATCGGACCATTGGAAGGTTTTAGAAGTCTGGCGGTCACTCATTCCAATCCAAAATCCATGAACAGGGGCTAAAAGACGATTAAAGTAGTGATTTTGTTTTTAAAAAGTTCAATAAAATTCGATTTCTTACATTGAAACATTGATATAAGCACAGGTTAACTATTTTTTATATTTCAATACAATTTTATGAATATTAAATGAAATTAAGTTGGTCTGATGTTTTCCGTCATTCTGTAAAATTGATGAAGGATAGAGTCGCTCATCGATATAGTCTGAATAAAATTTTTTTTGGAGAATACATATCTGATTGTTTCCTTTTTAGTACTGTTACAACTCTAGGTCTTAAACTATGTAACAGAAAGGAAACGCAACCAACAATTTTATTAACATCAACAAATGATTGATTTTCCTAAGTTACAATGTGATAATTTAATACTATGAATTAAGTTCCAAATAACCCTAAATGTTCTACCATAAGTCAAAAAGTATAGAATGTTATAAATGAATTCCAATAGTCTTGAATGTCTTGTTGTGCCACAATGATACCATCTATAATGTCTTTGAATGAGTTCAGAAAAATCTAAAAAGCAATATTTTGGTCCAAAAAGTCAAGAAGCACTTTGCAATTTCAATGCATAATTTAAATAAATTAGTTTTTAGAATTATGCCCGATCACAACTATAAACTCTGGTCATAGATTCCCAAAGACTGACATTAAGCAGAAATAAAGGCATTTGCTTACTAAGTCTTATGTATACACATTTCACTTGACCTAAGACACCGTATATTGTTCTGGAAATCCAGAATTTTCCATGGAAAAGTCCACCAAATTGTCAACAAGTTCTTTACAGAACATTCTAACCTCATAAGAAGGTTAAGCCTGTGACTCAAATTTCGGCCAATATTTTAAACATATTACAGAAGTCAGGTAGGCAAAACTCTACCCTCAATCACAGACAAAAGTCAATCACACAATATAATTAAAATATATGAAAGAGCACCACATGCCAAAGCCAAGAAGCTAAATGCAGATCATAATCATAACTTCAAATTTCAAAAATCAAAATTGGTTCAAATTCTTAAAGCCATTTAAAGATTTGTACAAGATCTACTACTTGCAGCCATGGCAGCAATATTGATGGCACCTCAGTCATATATGAAACTTTAAAGGCATTGCTGCCGTGATGTTCTATAACCTCTCAGAAAGGAACGATGTTTTACAACATTTTGATCTAAAGTGGCTTAGGTATTCGGAAGACTCAGTTGAACTTGTGGGGTTTTTTTTAAAACATTTTTTACCAAGTAAGTCGCACGTATTAGCTCAGTATGTGACATGCAACGTTCCAAATAGGTTTTATTGATAGCTGCACCATAATGTAATGGAAACCACTTCAATCATAATTCTGAGTTTATGAGCCGGAAAATAAATCCTTTTACGTTTAGTCCATTAGTTCCTGCGTCCGGGAGAAATATTGAAAATATCCTTTTAGTCCACTTGCGTGCTGTATAATAACACATTTGCTATGCAGACCGTTCCAGACACAATATGTGAAATGTATGTTCCACGGAACATTCCTTCAAAGGATAAACTTCGCCCTGCTAGAAAAGAGACAATGTTGTTTTTTTTTCACCTGCTTTTTTGTATGTCATTAGAAACATCATACAAAGTACGATGCTAACAGAATATAACATACGAAACATTATTTCAATGTTGGATCACAGTTAGTCCAGTTCTTATGGAGGAAAGCTCGAAAATATGTTTCCATCTGTTGCCACCTCAAACACTTTTGTGAACCCATATTTTAAAAAAAAATCTCCATCGAGTTTGCTCATAACTGATTTAGACGTTCTGTAAAAGTCATCGATGTTAAGGAACCAAAACCTTTTTAAGTCAACCCTGGAAATATCCTTGATAGATTATGTTCCAAGAAACATGCCTACCTAACGTGATCGATATAATCCAGCGGTGTACAGATGAAGTCAACGATATCAAACGTTGAGATACGCAGGGTCATGCCAAAGCAGAAGACAACCATCGGCCAGATGAAATAAAGTGACCAGTAGGCAACAATGAACAGTGTGTAAGTAAAATTTGTATTCAAATACTTAAAGATCCACATTTCTCTGAAACGGTATAACAATGAAATGAAACATTATAACATTATAACATAATGGTTATTCTCTCAAATGATGACAGAACGTACCCCCGTAGCAAATACCGCAAGAGAATGCGCAGTTAGGAATCATCCAAGTTGGATTCTTGTTACATTCTCCTCGACTGGCCCATATGTTGCACCAGTTGCCTTCCTGATACGTATTGGAACAGTTGTGGTAGCATAGCTGGCATGTTTTGTGACAATGTGTAGACATCCAAACCGGATTAATTTCACATTCACCCCTCTGTGCCCATGTAATACACTGCGTTTCATTAGTCCAAATATCGTAGCAATAATCTAAAAAAAGGGCAATATTAAGAGGAAAAGTTATAAATATTTGAGTTGAAACTTGTAAATGTAATTATATTTTTTAAAGTGAGATATCTCGATTAAGTGAAACATAATATACTGCATAGTAAAATTGATGGTTCTATATCACCAAATTTAAGGCTGAGGGGTACATGACCAACCACAGACAGTAGTTCCATCCAGATAACTAATATATCTTTTAAATGGATATTTTGGACTATAGTACCCTTTTTAGTTCACTCCTTTGATAAGCTATTGTATTTTACAGCGTGTTTCACAGCGTATTAGGTCTCCTGTTTCTATTGCTTTTGCCTTTTTACCAATATATTTTAATCCTGATATATGAACAAAAAGAGTTCTTAAACTAAAATAAATAACTGTGTGGAAATGGAATTTTCTTGCCGACAGCCGTGATCTGACCTGAAGACAGGTAAAGCATGACGCATGCTTAACAAATATTTTCATATTAGTATAAAATATTCTTATCCTTTGCCCGAAACCGTGCGCCAAAGTTGAAAAAGGTGAGTATTTATAATTATTTATAAATAGCAAATAAAACGAATAAAAAACTATTCAAAATTTACTGGCAAAAGTATACCATTGATGCTTATTAGTCTGACCACTTCACTCATATATTTACATTTCCTAAACTCTTGTTAGTTTTCTTGAATCATTCTCGGTAATTTTCTTATATATTTTATAGGTTATATGAAGCTTTCTCGTACTGAAGGTTTGGTTTTGTAATTGGTCTCCAGTTTTTTGTAAATAATCTCTGTGTTTGTCTATCTTTGGCAATAACTTAATAATGCAGTCCCATTGTGTAATGGACAGTATCCTTTTTTTTAAATCAGAGATTAAGTGAGTTTCCAAAATATCGTGATATATTTTCTATTTACTTTATTTTAAATAATACAAGTACAATGCTATCTCTTCATTTGATATTTCCATTCTTTGTCCATTATTGGCGCTCAGATGTTTCAGACCAAAGTAATTTCTCGTTCAAGTTCATTTAACTCTTCATTCGACATTTGTGGTACACTAGTGTTCACAAATATATCATCTAATTTCCTTTTCAAGTTACTGTCTCTCACAGAATTGTGTATACGTAATGTTTACGTAAGTTATTTGATCTAAACTATGGTTTTCATTTCCCCGTACAACGTTACCCAATCGTGGTTTACTTACGTCATACATTATTTCAAAATACTGAGTTCGGTTCACCCAATGCTGCAGGAGCAAAGTGCTTGCAATGACAAAGCCGATACTGGCTGCTCTCACTGACAGTGGATTGCACATAGCCCGGATACTTGGAGGCTCGAGATAGAGAGTAACTGTACAACACGAAAAGTCTTGTGAGAGCACTGTTCACTTTACGAGAGCAAATTCGTTCCCTGTAGAGGTATGTCAATGATAAACTTGTATTCTTTTCGCTGTTCATGTTGTATGATAGAATTGTTTGATGCATTGGATGTTTCGGTATTTTATTAAAACTTTTACAGAGTCAGACTTATGTGATATAACGCCATGCTAGTTGATGCCCGATAGTCTGTTGCGAAGTTTGCCATTTTATAATTGAATAGACGAATTTAGTTCATTTAAATGTTGCATGTATTGAAGAGGGAAAAATATTCTAGCTGTGGAAGTTATGTAAGACTGTTCTTGTCATATAATGACTTGCATACGAATCTGATTATTATGATAATAATCTTGTACAGTAGTTCAGACAAAATAATTTAGCATGTAATAATCAACTCCACGTACACGCAACGTACCGCGTTTCATTTGTGTGTCACGTAAAGTTTCAGCTGTTTGATGGTTTGGCATTTATTTTCGAAGCTTTAGAGAGATTTTCTGCTGTTGTGAGAGTGTATGTGGCAGCAATCGAACTGTTTGGGATGTTTGGATTTATCTGGTCTATTTGTCTATGTTTGGCAGCTTGGACTCAATAAAGCTGTTTGGCTGTCCATGTTTGGCCGTCTGGCAGTGTGTGAAAGTTGGAGGTGTGATGCAGGATCGTAGTGCTCAGTCAGTTGCTGTACAATGTGCTGCTGTTGGTGATGACATTAGTTTAGAGCAAGATAGTGGTAATCTCGTGTTGAGGGGCCAAACTTTAGGAACCAACGTGTCTGCAGCAATCAAGGGCTCCTGATGGATCCTTCGGAAGACTCGGAGAGACTGGTCATGCGTAGTGGCTCTTTGATCATCCGATAGAGGGGCGGGACAGAGGATCCTTTGTGGAAGTCAACTTGACGGCACAAGGTGTATGTTTGTTTTATTGTAAATGTATTCAATATGACTATTTGAGTTAAAACCAAAATCTACATAGTATCACTAACTGAGTGTATCCGTATTTATACACATTCCATATTTTATTCACCCTTGCAACAAACCGCAACTAAAGAAATAATAATAGCAACAATGTTCTCGTCAAAATGCACAACACTCTTCCACAATTGCTAAAGTATTCTGCATCCCTTAATTTAAGAAGGATAAGGAATGATGTACAAATTTAAAAAATGGAAAGGTTGCCTACCCAAAAAAAAAACAAAATAGAAAATGTTAAACGATTCCTGACAGAAACTGGTTATTGACAAATAAAGTATTGTATCATGAAAACGTGGAAGATAAAATAAGTAGAAACAAGAGTGATAAAGCAATACTGCAAAACGTATAAACTAAATACACATTATTCATAGTAAATATCTTAATACGTGAAACCATTGTTTAAATGCAGGATCTTGACCCCTTAGTTATTGCTTTCATTATAATGTTTACATTGCACCAGCAAATCCCTGGGTGAACTTAACCATCGAATGAATACATCAAACAATGACTATAAAAAAGAACTAAAACTATATTTTGATAAGACATGTATCTTCTTTATGCCCATCCACAACAGTAACTACTACCGTTGTGTAAAACATATATGTTTTATTTTACTTGGATATAAGTAGATGTAGATACCAATATATTAACAGAGAACCTTAAAATGCATCACTTTAATGTGCAGCTCTAATGTATGTCTTGTTAAGGAAATTAAGATTTTAGAAAGCTTTTCGAATGGCAAAGAAAACGTTACTTCATTTATCTGTCAGGAATGATAAATTTCAATAAATAATGAATATATCATATTAATAATTATAATAATTTGATCCATTATTATCTTACACGATACAAGAATTGTAATTCTTCACTTTCTCCGTGTGTGAAATTATTGTGGGGATGCGTATTTTACAACTGAAATGTGTTGTACATGCATTGTCTATTTCTAAAAGAAGAATGAACTTCGTTGTGAATATTGTATGCAAAATATATGTTTTTGTCTTTATCCTAATATGCAATGTCAGGAAGAGGATTAAATACTTCATTTGAGCAAACTGTTTTTGTCTTTATCCCACTATGCAATATCAGGAAGAGGATTAAATACTACATCAGAGCAAACTGTTTTTGTCTTTATCCCACTATGCAATGTCAGGAGGATTATTAAATTAGACATCAGAGTAAA
>JAECUM010008182.1:0-29472 GCA_016617855.1 Megalonaias nervosa | reverse complement strand
TATATAAAAGATGGAAATGTATACCTTAAAAGAATTCTGCATCTTAATCCAAGTTTCCAATTTTGCAAGAAGTTGTGCCACACGTACAAAATCGTCTGCTACCCAGCATGTCAACTTGTCGCTAGAACGGGATTCTCAAGAAATTCCTATCTATCTATCTAAGCAGCAGAGAAGGTGAACCTACCACTTGGCTAGAAGGGGTTGTTCGCAAAAATAAAGCTTCCTACGAAAATGAAAATACAAGGTCAATAACGCCAAACCGAAGCCTCTAAGCGACCAAGATTTCTCTAACTGGGTTAGCTCATTTTGCTACTTTATTTTTGACGCTTGTGTTTTCAAATTTTAGGCGTGCTCGTTTGCTGGCCACCCACGGACGTCACCCTCTCTGTTGCTGTAATTGAATCATTATTATATCAATAATGGAATCTCACACAGCTAAACTAGCTCGACAGCGAGTAGGGGCAATTAAGAAATATCTATCCGTCCATGATTCTTTCAAGCAACAACTACAAGTACGTCAGGAGTCTCAAGTGGAATTTGCAGAATGTGCAGAACAGTTTTTCAATCCGGTTACAGAGGCTACTAAAGGTCATTTGCCCACGTTAGAGCAAACTGCTAAGCAACTGGAAAGATTGCAGAGCAAACTAAGAAAACAAAAAAGTTTCTACGAGAACTTCCCGCTGAAATAGCTGCTGCTAAACCACAAACACAAGAAATACTTGAGGGTATTGACTAGCTTCGTTCTGAAGTAGGTGAAATAAAGGATATTGTGACAGATCCTGAACGAGAACAACAATCAGAAGTAGAGCCAAAACAAGCAAGAGCCAAAATTAATATCAATGACAAATTTACCGAAGACGCTATTAACCACACTAAAAAACTTGACGACCTGAGAGGATTACCTTTGTTTGCCGCAATAAGTTTTGATTAGCGAAAAGGAATTTTAAAACCCGAGTACGTCAGTGATGCTGCAAGTCGTGAAACCTGGTACAGATGGGTATTTCGCATACACTACGGAGCTGATCAGGCCCGAAATAGTGTTCCAAGATATGTTGTATTTAGTAATATAATAGATAACTATTTTTCAGAATTACAACAACGAGAACAAAAGCGATAGCAACAAAAACAACAATAACAACCACACAAACAACAACCACAACCTAAAAGAGAAGCTAGTGCAATATTAAGTGAAGAAGAGGAATGGCTTGATGCCCCCGGTGCCACTGGAAGTGTTATTGCCACTCAGGGAAGTGGCCTTATTACTCTATGTCCCGATAACGTCCTTGCCGATGTTGAACGATTAAAAATTTCAATCGGTGGAAAACGAGCCGGTAATAATTCCCCAAAAATCGTTAATGAAGCAGCTGCTATTTGACAGCGATTGTTTACAGGAGGTATTATGGATATTAATGTTTATCGGTCTCTCATCGATGAAATTGTTGATGATTACCACAGTGATTGATGCAATTAGATCAGTGACAAGAAAATAAGATGATCATACATAATGCTCAACGTGGACCGATCATGGTCAGGGTGATAAATTCGCGATTACCAACTTATAAAGCGATCTACGGTGATATCCTCGGTGATGCTGTTCAGGGTTTATTTAGAAGGATAGCCCCAAAAGCAATACCGATTGCAAAGCAACTGTGAATGAAAGCTATTGACCTTGTTCGTGAAAAAGGTATTGGTGCAGTTGGTGATGTTGCTAGCAAAGCATTATCGGGAATCAAAGATAGACTAGCACGATTGATACGACGAAAACCACAGCCAGTAAAATTACCCAGCACTGAAGTGATGCCTGTAAATGTTAGTAAAATAATAAATCATGCAGCAAATCAAAAACTGAATTAGCTGGTGAAAAAGAAAAAAAAATATAATTGCAAGTTTGATAGCAGGATGTGGTCTTCGTGTTAGACGATAGCAAATATAATAAAGATGTTTAAACGTATATCTGATCCCGCATTCGACATGGACGCACCAGTACTCAAGGATGAATCTGTGCGCGATTATCAATATTATTCTTATGACCCACGTGTTCCTGACGCACGTGGAAAAATTGAATTACAAGTTCAGAATACAAGTAGATACTTCCTCCCTGCTGAGGCATTCAGTGAGATCGATGGTAGACTTTTAAAATTAGATGATACAGCATAAGCGATTGGTGATTGAGTTGGTTTTGTTAAAAACGGTGTCATGGCGTTATTTAATAGTGCCAAGTATATGATTGATGGTCGGGAAATTGAAGTTTGCCATAACGGCATCGACGTTGCTACGACGATGCTTGGCCTTGCAAGATACAGCGATGATTACTCAAGATCAGCCGGTCCGTCAATAATATTTGCGAAGGATACCACTGATCAACCCGAGAACAGAAACGTAACACTAAATGCAGCTGGAGACACAGTTGTATCAATGAATGAAATTTCAACTTGGGATTTGCATCACGTCGGTCAATGTTAAAGGACCATAAAGAGTTTTCATGTGTAATTCTACTGTCACATATCTTTGGATTCTGTAGAAATGTGAGAAAGGTTATATTTGGCGCTAAACACAGTATAGAACTTGTAAGAAAATCCACTGACCATGATGCAATATGGCACGCAGAAGGAGTTAATGCAGCTGCAACTGCGGCGCTTCATGGAAAAGTAATATTAACAAAACTTTCATTGTGGACGCCAGTAATGACTCCATCACCCACTGAAGAACGAACGTCTGCTTTCTTATATGGATCAAGGCGGTAAATTAATATTGCCATGGTTGACGATGACCACAGATAGTATTCAAGGTGCTGTTAATGGTTTGTTTACATGGCAGATAGCATCACAACAAGGTGTCCCTACAACAAGACATATTTATTGCTTTCCAAGATGCTTTACGAGTAAACTCACAAACGCGTAGTGTAATGATATTCGACAGACTTGGAATTAGTGATGTTTCATTGAGAATAAATGGACATCAAGAACCATCTGAAGAAATATTGTTAAATTTTGCAAGAAATCATGTTGCACGTGCGTATCATCGTTTGATGACATTCATGGGGCGTGATCAAAATGTTGATACTGGCTTACAAATATCTCAGCGGGATTTTACAACACTGTATCCAATTTATGACTTTTCTCTGGAATATTTGGATTTATTTAGACAATCTGTCGTTGATATGCACTTTCGAGCCCATATAGAAAAAGGAGTTATTGCCAATTACAGAGTAATCGGTGTTATACTTTCAGATAAAACAATGTTGCTTGAAGGTGTTGGTGGACGAATGAGAGTCATTGATTCTCCAGTAGAAAACATGTAATTGGACCGCGAGCGATCAGTAATTAAAACGCTCATGATATAATGTCTTATCATCACGTTAGTCTGACTCCTGGTCAGATTAAAAAACTGCAATCAGTATCAAAAGAAAACTGTGGAGTGAAAATATCACTAAAAAAAGAATAAATCCAAGGTGGTCCGAATAAACAAATATTGTCAAAACGTCAACTCAGACATTTCAATGAATCCAAACAATCAAAGACCGGTATACGACTTAATCTTTCTGCGAATGACATTAAAGACGGCGGTAAACCGGTGGCATATTTCCACTTCTCGAAACTATTCCAGGAATAATAGCCGCTGCAGCCCCAGCTGTTGCAAAAGCAGCTGCACTTGGTGCTGTTGGAACTGCTGCTGGTATGGCACTAAACAAAGCAGCAGGAAAAGGAATCAATAAAAAGGAATGGTTTTAAGACTTCCCGGAACAGTTCGTTGATTCTCCCTATGTCCAATTTTGATTTACTTGATGCTGCTGAGAAACTAAATATAAAAAACTTCAGAGGTGTTTTTATTCGCGATCAGTTACTGCACAAACCAAATAATATTGAAACTGGTATCATTAATCTCGATAAAAACTCTGGTCCATGTTCTCATTGGGTTGCATACGCGATTAATTTACGTGGAATTGTTTATTTAGATTCGTATGGACTGGCTCCACCAAAGAAATTTTTAAAATATGTTAATGATCTCAATACACCAATCTGGTATTCAACATTACCAACACAAACAATAACTGATCCGCCAGTATGTGGCCATGAAGTACTCGCTGTGCTCGACGCTGTGTCATCATCAACAAAACCACCTCATAAAGTCTCGCACGAATATACCACGTTGTCAAACGTTTTAAACAGACATTAGTAAATATGATGGTAGATATTTACGGAAGATCTTCTCAGAGTAAAACTCAGCAAGGTGATTTATCCTAATACGCAACGCTTGCTCAGCTCAGAAATTAGACTGATGATTTGTTAAATACTGCAAGCGTGAATCAAAATGAAGTAATTTTTTCTCAGGACAAACAAGGACGTTTTAAAACGTCCAACATACAACTGTCAGATGTGATCATACGAATTCCCACCGCGGTTATTAACAACATAGTTATGTTTACTGATCAAGGCAAAATACAAGATTCCGGTAGTTCACATAGCGATTGTATCAAGAAAATCGGCGATGCATTCACGGGTCACATTATCATGAATCAAAATAAAATTACAGGTCTTAGAAACCCAGCGCAAATTTCGACGCGGCAACGAAAAAATATGTCGATCATCAAGAATCTAAATTTTTGTCAGTTAGCGGTGGTATGATGCGTGCATTTCTCCATATAAATAATAATGGTATTAGTAATCTCAGAACACCCGAATCGGATTTCGACGCTGCAACAAATAATATGTCGATGATAGCAACGTCCCAACGATGACTTCGTTGACGACAATCAATGATGGCATGGCCACATTCAGAATTGAGTTTACTAATCACGTAAACACGTTTTTAAATTTAATTTTCGTAGACATATAAATAAAGCTATTAATGAATTTTTTGGAAGTCCAATGGTTATTGATATTAAACTTATTGATATTAAGATTACCGACAATGCAGTATATACAGCATCATCTGGATCAGCATTATGGACACCACTCTATAAATCCATCAAATATCGCGCTGAAGAAATAGCACTAGCACAGTTGCAAGTTTATTATAGTTGGCCAAACATTAGATCAAAAACATTCGGTGGGTTACAACCAAATAATTCATTAGTATTCACGCATAAAAACCGCAACGACGGAACTCCAGACTGGCAAGTTGTAAGTATTTCTACAGGCAGTTATCAGATATAACAGATTAATGAGGAATTTCAACGCAGAATTAAAACTATCACAGGCAAAGAATCAAAGATAGATATTACTGTTACGAACCAAAATAATCAACCGCGATTGAAATTTCTACACCAGATTACGCTGTAGATATTTATCAGACATCGATTATAACTGCATTGGGAGGGCCTGATGTAGCACCAGCATATAAAACCCCACCAGAACCGACCAAAGATGAATTCATCACAACAAAACGAATATTTATAAAACTTCCAGAATATCGGAAAAGTCGGGCATGGTAGCTTGATAGAGCTTATTTTATCAGTGAAAATGAAAAGATTCCTGATTTAGGTATTTATTTATTTGAACTTAAAGATCATGATAAAATTGTCAATGTGGAGTTTACAAAATCATTCGCCGATGCAATCAAACCTGAATACAATCAAATATTTGAGAATTTATATAATTTGTTTAGATCTTTAGTACAACATTACAATGATGATATAAAACAACATATTATTGAAATGATTCATCATCTGAACCAAATCAGGTCAGAAATACAATATGTTAACAAAATTATTATGCAAAATATAAAATTCGATGATGATTTACGAGATCTATTGAAACATTATGGAAAAACAATTAATTTAGATTATCCAAATTTAATTTTACCAGATCTTAAATTTCCCGAGCTAGGTTTAACAGGCAGCGCTATAAATAATATCTTTTTGCAAATCCTTGAATCATGGAGGAAAATAGCCCCGCCAACAAGTATTCTCAAATACAACAATAATCAATACGTTGAAGGCCGGCTTGTTTCGCCGGGCATTGTAAATATAACATCAACTATCGCAGTCAACCTTGTGTGTGACGTCATTGATAGCAGCTATCAAAGAGATCTTGAAAAATCCAATCAGGCCCAGGAAGGATATATATCGTATTCATTTACTCCGCAAGTTCCACCAGGATATTTGATTGTATCAGAACCAATTAATCCTGTTTATTTAAGATGTCATAATCCACTGTTATCAAGGACACATTTCAAACGTACTGACCAGACGGGACACTTGTTGGATTTGAGTGGAGAATTAATAAATATAAATCTGTGTGATAATATTTTGTAAAACAAAAAATTCTGTCAGATAATTATCTGAGTCTATTCTGAGTAAATATTATAATCTGATTCTGAGTAAATATTATTATCAGAATAAATATTATAATCTGAATAGATATTATAATCTGATTCTGAGTAAATATTACAACCTGATTCTGAGTAAATATTATTATCAGAATAAATATTATAATCTGAATAGATATTATAATCTGAGTCTGAGTATCTGAGTAAATTTTACAACCTGATTCTGAGTAAATATTATTATCAGAATAAAAATAAATATTATTATCAGAATAAATATTACAATCTGCTTCTGAGAAAATAAATATTATCTGAATAAAATAAATACTATTATCTGAATCAAAATAAATATTATCACAATAAAAATAAATATTATTATCACAATAAAATTAAATATTATTATCAGAATAAATCTGAATCTGAGTAAATATTATTATCAGAATAAAAGCAAATATTATTATCTGATTCTGAGTAAATATTATCAGAATAAAAATAAATATTATTATCAGAATAAAAATAAATATTATTATCTGATTCAGAAAAAATATTATTATCAGAATAAATATTATTATCAGAATAAATATTATAATCTGATTCTGAGTAAATATTACAATCTGATTCTGAGTAAATATTATTATCAGAATAAAAATAAATATCATTATCAGAATAAATATGGCAATCTGATCCTGAGTAAATATTAATATCAGAATAAAAATAAATAATTTTGTTTTACTGTAGTCAGAAATAAATTACTCCTCCCTTGGCACTCTCACTTTCACAATCGGTTACTACTTTCACCTTGTTTAGCTGTTGCCACAGTCACTGTGACAGTGCTTTCACAATCACCTCAGTCACTGGTGACATCACTTTCACTTTCATTACAGTCATTGGTGACAAAGCTTTCACAATCAGACATAATCTTTCTCAATTGTCTTATACGAGCATTCACAATTGTTTTTGTTTCGTATTCGTGAGACAATTCTGATCTATTTTTTACAATCGCGTGAGCAAGGGGAATAATTAGTTTAACCTGCGTATCTACAAATCTTGCCAAGGATTGCAACATCGATCATCGCAATAATTTTATGAATTTGTAATCGGCTGGCAATGTATATCTATTTTCAAATTTTTCCTGTTGTAACAATTCAAAATCACTAATAATTTTTTCAGGACTAAGTTGATCAGAATGTTTTATACCGTCTTCTTGTAATTTTTCAATCGCAGAAGTAATAACATTAATATTTTCGTCATTCATTATATAATAAATATTTATTTAAAATAAAAATAAAATAAATCTGAATTAGAATAAAAATAAAAATCTCAATAACAAGAATAATATAAATCTGAATCAGAATAAAAATAAAAATCTCAATAACAAAAATAAAATATTTCTGAATCAGAGTAAAAATAAAATCTCAATAATAAAAATAAAATATTTCTGAATCAGAATAAAAATAAAATCACAATAACAAAAATAGAAATAAAATGTTTCTGAATCAGAATAAACATAAAAATCTCAATAATAAAAATAAAAAATAAATAAATCTGAATCAGAATAAAATAAAAGTCTTAATCATAAAAATAAAAATAAAATATATTTCTGAATCAGAATAAAAATAAGAGTATTTCTGAATAAATAAAAAAAATAGACAGTAGCGATGATGAGCGGTTACCATTCCACGGGGACCCTTCATTGCCAGTATAGCCTTTACCTTGCGCTCCTTTTTTGAGGGTCCTTCTGTTGATGCCTTTCTAAAGGTGGTTACGGGGCACTCTTCGTTTATTATTTGTTTAGGCCTTTCTTATGGCCCACATGCACATCATGAGCCTTTTTCTTTCTGGCGACATTCTTTCTGAATGTCCTTGTGTGGGGTATACCCTTCAGTGAGGTTGAGAGCTGACATCAAACTACTGTTTATTTTTGAGGGCTCCAGTTGTATCCCCCCCCCAAAAAACAATCCTTGGGCAGAGTGCAAAACAGCACTCACCACGTTGTTTGTGGTTAGGTGGTGTACATATAGGGCGGACCCCCCACTTATTAGGAACAATTGGCCATAAAGACCTCCATCGACAACGTGTCATTCACCAGGATAGAACTATAGACCTTGAGTACGAGATTTCGCTGCTCTAAGACTGCGCCACGGACTCATCTTACAAATATACGTTTCAGAAATTATGATGAAGTTACCTACACGCGATCAAACTAAACGCTGTATCAATAAAATCTCACATGCATTTCTGCCAGATGTCGTTGGGAGTTAAAATGCATGCACCCACGATTTACTGTAAGTAAGAAAATCGCTAGCTAACACACAGATGTCGCGTGACCTACTGAGCGGCGGACGAACAAGCTATTGTGTATATGTATATGTATATATATATATATATATATATATATATATACACACACACACACACACACGTATATATATATAGATACACACAAACACACACACTGGATTGCACGCAAGAGGAATGTATATCAAACTCGTGAACGATATATTTTTTGTTTTCTGAATTTGTCAAGGAAAGTCAGAAAGTGTAAATATCCATCTACGAATTTGCACTGACATCTAATTGCTTACAGACAGTTAAGTTGCTGAACGCGACAGTTACTGAATATAACAGTTACTGAAAATGACACCAAAAAAATAATCGCGGATTACGCAGTAACAAGCGGGACAACTGCTTAATTACTCTAGCGGAGAAAGCGTTGCTTGACAGAATTATCTCCCTTCATATTGTGTGATATGAAAATTTATTTTATGTTCGAATTTCTTTGAAAACGCAGATTTTCTTACATTATCCGCGACACGTTGTACTGAAGGTGAAACAATTTCAGAATATTCACCATGTGCATTAATCGATGGAAATTTTATTTCTTCGCCCATCTCCACGTTCACAGATTTAACAACCATTGCGCTTCGTGGACTGCCAGTATTTGCAAACTTACAATTCTGACTGTGAAATAGCTTCCAAATTACATAAAGAATTATTTTTCGGATCTGATTCAATATGATCCATCACAAGACCCTCTTTGATTACTGCATGGGAACACTAGTATACGAATCTATGTGAGTGATACTTTTTTCTTCCAGCACCGAACATGATATAACCAGCATTAATGACAGAACAAACTGTTTTTTCCGTTGACAGTGCCCAATTACACCAATACGAGATGCCTCATAATTCTTGATGATGGGATGCTTCACAAATTCATTTTGCTCCATTTATATAATAATAGTATTTGTCGAAATCATTATTTTGTTGTTGAGGTGAAAATCTGGTTAGATAGTCTTCAGAATTTTGTTTTGGATGATTCAGCATCATTATTTTTTTTTTCTCATAATATCGTTTCAGCTTTCTGTATTTTTTACCACCGCATTGGACACACAATCGAGTTTCACCTCTAACACCAACACCACACTTCAGGCATGGTTTTGGTCCTAGACTCCCTCTGAGAACATTTTGCATGTGGCATCCACCAAATTCATTTGCGCAGGATATGTTACAAGGAAATAAAGAACCTATGATAAGCCACTTGCATTTATTGTTTACTAGTATCATAATATATATAATTATACTTCAATTTAAATATGTATTTACCTTAATCATAATATGGAGGAATTTACGAGATTATCTGTAATTAAACCCTCTAAAGCCAGATTCAATCTTGACAAACTGCCGAAAACTAAATTTAGTTTTTCAATGCAAGATCTCGCTTTAACGAATAGGGATATAACTGATCGTATCCGTGAAGCCAAGAAGGAATTTCGCGACAATGGTGCAGCTCACGTGTAGTTAACATTCAGAATCATGAGTGTTCTCGACACTAGAATGAATGACAAACGAGCAGCAAAGATTATTAACTGCCTCGACAATCAAAGATATTTTATTCTAATAAAATTTATTCCAGAAACAGACGATGACACTTGGATTATCCGTGACAAACGTGACTCTGTCAGACTTCACACTGCAAATAATATTGTCAGGTTAAATAAAAATTCCAAACCAGGAATGGTGACTGGTATTGACAAACCATATTATGAACGAACGTATCCTGTGACTGCAGTTATTTATGCAATGCATCCGTTAGATGATAAACCTAGCGTTGCTGATCTCAAACCGATGAAACTGTCAAGGGTAAATTGTGTAGCTGAGCAAGTTACAGAACACTTCAGAAGAGCAATACGTGGAAGCGGTTTAACCGATTTACGACGTAAAAAACAAATGAGTGGGCAGAAACAGTTAAAGATACCGGAGTATGTATCAAAGACGTTGCTGCACTGGGGAAAAATTTGAAATTTCCGATGACGGTGAAAACACAAACCAGAGAGATTTTATACAAATCGAAATATGAATCAAGGGGAACTCCGATAGAAATTACTGATCATAACGCACATGCATGGACATCAGCCGTAATAATATTTCCACGAGACAGAACAGTTAAATTTTATATGATTATATTTTTGATTTTGTCATAAATATCAGTAAGAGTGACCCTGTATCCCTGTGGATATTTCAGAATTCAGAATCTGTGAACTATGATCAGTTTGTAAGGCCTAATGGCGATATTTATCGTGCGGAATCACTCCACGAGGAAATGAGAAATCTTGCGTTGAAATATATCCCTGACGATGTCAGGGCTGAACAATTACTGAATCATTGTTTTATCGTTCCGTCAGTTGCTGCTCACTTTGCTCAGGAAAAAAAAAATTCATGGTGGCCGACAAGATCGGAATTTCTTGTTGATGTCCAGCGCAGTTGTATCGAATACGGACAAGGCGGATTGTGGAATACTAAATACGATCATAGCGACCTGATCTCGGTTGATATGTTTGCATGTTATCCTGGAAGTTTTCTTATATACGGAGAGTGTTCTGAATACTTTAAGAAATTTGGACATCCAACACACGAGATGGCCAAAGCTGCAATAAACGGACCCTTGCAAAATTTTGACCTGACTTGATTCGCCTGTATAGTCATTCAAGTTTACGGAAAATCTGCATCCGATTGTTTATGTTTGGTTTGGAAGACATTTTTCAGAAGAATATTGGGCTCCAATAGTATTATTACGATACATACTTGATGTTAAAATTTTAATATCGTTGGTTGTAAGTGAAGCAATCATATCATATCGTCCGCAGAAACAAGTTTGATTGCCAGAACCAGTTAGGTTTGATGCTGAAAAATATATCAGGAGAGAATTTCCTAAACTTGGGGAGGACGAAATTATTGAACTTATTCATAATGTATCTAAATACAGAAAAGAAAATAATGAGAAAATTGCAAAAGATCTGGACAGAAAAATAATCGGTACGTTTACTCAGGGTAGTTCATGTGATCGTAAACGACATTGTATAAGATTAATTATAGACGATGCTGAACTCGATTTTATAAGTGTTGATACCTCAGAAAAAAAATAAAAATTAAAAAAAAAAACATATTTATAAGTCGGAGTAATGCTTATTTATCAGACGGAATTAAATTAGGTACAGTTGTGGGCTATACTGATGGTGAGTCACCGCAGTTTAGTCATTTAATATCTTCGATGCTCGCGTACGTTTCGATAAATTTATTATCGATGATAAACAGATTTTCTGATACCGCTGTTAGAGTCGCCACAGATTCATTTTATATAAATAAAAAAAATATACGGATTTGATAAAACCATTACTTGGCAATTATGCATCATGGGGTGAATGGAGAATAAAACGAGAAAATATATTTAGTTATTCTGAATCTGCCGACGTTGAAATTAAGGATATTTATTACAAGAATAATAATCAAGTATCAAAATCATCAGCACCATGTGTACATGATCCTGGAACCAGACATAAGACTGTTTATATCAATGAATGTGGTGGTTCTAGTAGAACAACGCGTGCGATTGAATTATTTCTGAACAACTGTTCAAATATGATTGTTTTGACACCTACACATAGACTAGTCAGAAAAATGAACGAGCGTGGAGTAAAATCTCAAACTTATCATAGTTTTTTAGATGCCGCGAAGACGCATGGACTCCATCACGAGTGGGTGAAAAATACGTTCCTAGAATTATTATTTGGGATAAAATATGGACGGTATCGTTGGAAGTATTAAAAATGTTTCTTGGTTGGTTACTGACGAAAAACACTGCTGTGATAATGTGTGGTGATCATGGTCAACCACGACCTTTTGTTAGATCGTCTCCACACGAATGGTTGAAAACGTTTGCAGATTATTATGAGGAGATAACTGATGATCATAGAGCTACTGATGAACCACTGAGAGTGTTTAAGAAGTTAATCAGACTGCGGCCGGATAAAATGTAATGTGATATGCGTGAAATAATTCCAAAGACTCTTATGAATGATTTTTGGAATTTGTGGAGGCCTGCTGATTTGATAGTTGCAAGTAGAAAGATAGTTCGTGATACGCTTCAACAACAATTATTTCTGTTCCATAAAGAAAAGTTTTCAGATCTACCTGTACCATACTGTTATAGCCCAGCAGATACGCGACGACAGAATATCGAAGTTGAAATTCCAGGTTGCGGTGATAAACAAAATATTGTACTAAATGATATTCTTTTAGTTCCTGTCAGTGCTGTTGAGAGCGCGTTAAATATGGACAAAACTCCATGGACATTAGGATACGCTATAACGATTCGTTCGTCACGAGGATTAACTATTTCCGATACAAATATTTGGATTATTGATTAACGGATCGAATTTTCAAATTTAGTTTATCTCGCAGTATCTCGAGTCAGAAGATTATCTCAGCTGCGGAGGGTTATCATAGACTTTACAGAAAATAATAATCAAGCTCAGGAAACCATTGCTAGCAATGGCGATGATATAATAAGAAAATAAATTATCTGGTTATAGACAAAATAAAAATAAATGAATGGGATTTGATCGTTGCTTCGGTGATTTGCCGGGTCAAGCCGAGATGTAGCGATTGAAAGCGATGTTTGAATAGACTCACTCATTGAAAGAACCAATCGGCTTCACCCTGCAAATCAACGAAGCAATTGCGATCAAATCGCATTCACACCGAAGTAGACCGGAAGTTGAGTTATGTTATTATAACCCGTGTGTGAAAAACACGACACAACGAATAAACTTTTCGCAAAATTGGCCCATCAGAATCAGCAAGGTTACTTAAATGGTAACGGATGACAGGTGTGGAGTGTCTTCTTTGCAGTGGTGTACGTTATGAGTGTCTGAATGCGCAGATAGTATCGGAAAATTAGATCGGAGTCATCGAGGGGTCAGATTGTGACCGGCGAGTTATTTACCTTGTGTTAATTGGTGAATGGACACATTAGTTTACCCCGGAATCAAGTGATTGTTAAACTCCTGTTGGACAAGTAAGGTTAATAGTAAACAAATCTCTAACCTAAATTGCCATGGGTTGGGGGTGTTTACTGTCCTGGTCCAACAGGATGGTCCCTCTTCTGTATCAAGAAAACTACTCAAGAAGAAGAATACCTGGAGTTTTCCCAATGCATGGAATATAAGAAGCCGAAAAGATGGTTTTCTTTACCGAGCAGAGGGGAAACTAGGACAGACTGGCCATGAGGAAACAAGGACATCTAACAATCGATAGAAATAGAAGAAAATATGATGAAACAAATGAAAATTGTGAACAGATTCTACAAATCCTACTGGACAAGGAAAGTCATTACTAAGAAAATTGGATAATGGAAAATGGATTGCCAATACAAAGTTGAGGAATGCCGAAGAAGATGGATAGCCAATACTAGTAAAAGGAACGCCAATGAATTGTCTGAATTCAGAAATGACGTAAGGGAAAAGAATCGCAAAGATAAAGAAATTGGAATATATATGGACTATGCTACAGAAAATGGAAAGAAACGGTAATGGATAAAATGAATTATTTTGAACTATTGAAAAAATTGCAAACAGAAACTTTATGAAGATGAAAATACTCTTGATACATTAATAGAAAATATATGTGAACTACTGAAAATTGTGAACAGAACTTTTTGAAGATAAAACTACTCGAGATTAATTTACAGCTGGGGAAAAAAAGGAATTGAAATTTAGATTAAAGGATGATCATGAATGGACAATTGACTTACTGAACTAGACAATCTAGACGGCTTGCTACTTTCTACTATTCTTGCTATAGCTTTAATAAAAATAGATAATTATAACTTAGGAAGTGTTTTAAAAAGAAAAGTAGTTACAAACACCTATAAATAGAACGCAAAATAGTATTTTAGAATTAAATGTAATTGTATGGTAAATATAATATAGATTTATACAATTTAATTTAGGAAAGCAATTGAGAATAGTGAATTCGAAGAAATTGTGCAGCACGTGCACGCGGCGCTCACAATTGAGAGCGCAGGTTGTGCACGTGCTCCAGGAGTCTATGGGATATGAACTTAGTTAAGCAGCTTATGCTATAGTACTTAGAGAGATTAAAAAATAAAATTTCTACTTCTCAGATAACAGAAATAATATGATCGTGCTAATAATGTAAAAGAACTGTTAAAAAAATAATAATTTGGAAAATGGAAATGGCGTACATACCCTACTTTGAAAAATTATAAAATCAAAATTTATTTAAAAGAAATACATAATGCACACGCACTTGGATAAAAAACAGAAACACATAAAAACCCTTTATATTTAGAACTAGGGGGTCCCTCAGATGATGTAATTCTGAGGGGGACCACGCCAATAACAGTAAACAAATCTGAAAATGGCGAGGACCAAGCAGACTTAAAGAAAAAGGACAAGTGCACGTGCAATGGGATTTTGACAATCAAGATTTGAAAAAATCACTACAACCAGAACAAATACTGACAAAGAAACAAATACAAAAAACAGGACTGTGAAGATGAGCTTAGAAGAATACAACTCACAAGAGCGAGCAGCACGTGCAGTACAAAATGCCAAAAGTTTGAAAAAATGGAGGCTAGAAAATTTTTTCAAAATAAGAAGAGTAGAGAGGACGGAAGGATCCTTTCTAGAGTGTATACACCATGAAGGGACTCAGTTCCTAGATATGACCAAAATATCCAGAGAGCAAGTACCAGGCACAGCAGATGTCATGATTGCAATAAAGGTTCTTTATCCAGACCAGGTAAAAAGAATATACTCGATAAACAGAGAAGGCTATAAAGGATACATGTCGAGATCAAGGGATAAGGAACCAATACTACCTTTGGGAGAGATGACAATTAAAGAGATACCTGTTACAGTAAGGAAACCACCACCAATCCTGAAGAAAATTAAAAAAAACAAACGGGAGAGTTATATTTGAGTGATATCCCTCTAGAGATACCCCTGGAAGCAACAAAGGAAAGATTCGAAGAGAAGTACAATATAAAGGTCATATCGGCCAGATTGGATACCATTCCCTTGACATCTATCTACAACGGGAATAGGATATTTGAAATAGAGAAAGGCCAGTTAAGAGACGTAAAAAGAGCGTTCTATTTATTTGGATTTCTGACGAAAACATGGTACAAGGGCTGTATTTACCACAGAAAATGTAATAGATGTGGTCTAACGGGGCACACACCACATAAATGTCCAGGGAACTTGGATCAGCAACACCAGCAAGGAAAAAACCAACAGGACAAAACAGACTTAAGAACTGAAGTAGAAACAACAAAACAGCAAATAAGACCCAAGACGCAGCATATAGAAAGCCAACAACTACCCAAGTCACCAGAGAAAACATCTACACAACAACAGCAACAACAATTAAGACAGCCTAAACAACAAGATCCAAAGCATATACAGCCGAGCACGGAAGTACAACAGAAACAACAATCACAAATTTCTAAACAAAAGCCCACAGAAACATTGAAGACAGGCAATAAAACTAAACAAAATTCACAAACACAGCCGGGATCTAGCCAGGAAACAGACGCCAAAGGGAACAAACAACAGAATATTCAAATAAAAAGTCCAAAAAAACAACAGACAAAGCTACAAGCAACCCAAATAATTGGAACATCAGGAAAAAGTCCACAAAAGCACGAAATCAACAAACAGGCTTTGACATTGGCAACATTAGGATCACAAACAGGGACCGACACAGAGACAGAAAAAGAAAAAGAAATTAAGAGAGAAAAAAGGAGAGCGAAAAGGAGAAAACTAGAAGCAGAAAAACAATGCAGGAAAGAAATGGAGGATTACTTTATAAAGGAGGATGAAATCATTGACGAGGAATGGAATCTGCGAGAAGCGGAGGACTACTTCCTTCAAGAAGAAGAAGATTGAGAAAAAAAAAAAATATATATATATGCACATACAAAACAGACAAACACTACAAAATAGAAGTATATAAAATTCAACAACAAATAATACTTCAGACAAACTGTACTATAAAGAAAAAAATACAATATAGCACATTTTGACATGTAGGGCAGGAGGGCCTCCCTAAATGGTCTGCAAAGATCAAACAGGGAGAGCACCCTCCACAAAAAAAAAAAAAAGAATCAAGTGCCTGTGGATGAATACTGAAAAAAAAAATGAAATGCCAAGTGTGTGATAAGACCTTTAATCAGAGTGGAAATTTACAACTGCACACGAGAATGCATACTGGAGAAAAATCATTTAAGTGTGAAGTGTGTGATAAAATGTTTAGTACGAATGGAAATTTTAAAAAGCACATGATGATGCATACTAGAGAAAAACCATTTAAGTGTGAAGTGTGTCATAAACTGTTTAGTCAGAAAGGAAATTTAAAAGAGCACATGAGGATGCATCGTGGAGAAAAACCATTTAAGTGTGAAATATGTTATAAAATATTAAGTTACAGTGGAGGTCTAAATCTCCATATGAGGATGTATACTGGGGAAAAACCATTTAAGTGTGAAATATGTTATAAAATGTTTAGTCAGTGTGGAAGTCTTAATCATCATATGAGGATTCATACTGGGGAAAAACCATTTAAGTGTGAAGTGAGTAATAAAATGTTCAGTCGCAGTGGAAGCCTTCATGACCATATGAGAATTCATACTGGAGAGAAACCATTCAAGTGTGAAGTATGTGATAAAATGTTTACTACCAGTGGAAATAAAAAAAAACACATGATGATGCATACTGGAGAAAAACCATTTAAGTGTGAAGTGTGTTATAAACTGTTTAGTCTGAGTGACAATTTAAAACAGCATATGAGGATACATACTGGAGAAAAACCATTTAAGTGTGATATATGTTATAAAATGTTTAGTCACAGTGTAGGTCGAAATGATCATATGAAGATTCATACTGGAGAAAAACTATTTAAGTGTGAAGTGTGTGATAAAAGGTTTGGTCATAGTGGAAATTTGAAACTGCATATGAGAATGCATACTGGAGAGAAACCATTCAAGTGTGAAGTATGTGATAAAATGTTTGCTCATCATGGAAATCTAAAACGGCACATGATGATACACACTGGAGAGAATTAATTTAAATGTTATGTATGTGATAAAATGTTTACTGACAGTGGAACTCAAAATCAACACATGAGTATGCACACCAAGAAAAACTATTTTAGTGTGAAGTATGTAAATAGAACAGTCACAGTTGCAGGCATAGACTGGAGATAACATATGTAAGTGTGAAGTATGTGATTAAATGTTCAGTCAGAATGGAAGTATAAAACTGCACCTGAGGATTCATACTGGTGAAAGACCATTTTAGTGTGAAATGTGTTATAAAATGTATAGTCACAGTGGGAGTCTAAATAACTGTGTGCAGATTCATACTGGAGAAAGAAACAATTAAATGTGAAGTGAGTGATAAAAACTTTTGTCATAGCACATGAGGAAGCATACTGGAGAGCAACCATTTAAGTGTGACATGTGATTACAGATTTACTCAGGGGAGAGATCTAAAAAAGCACACATGGATGCATGCTACAAAAAAAAACCCATTCAAGTGTGAGATGAAATGGAAGGTTCATTTGAAGTGGATATCTTAAGAAGCACATAAGGATACATGCTGGAAAAATCATTGCAATGTGAATGAATGTGATGAAAAATCATGTTGAGTTTTAATAGAACTTTCAAGGTGCACAAGTATGCATAGATGAGAAAAACTATTTAAATGTGAAGTATGTGATGCTAGGTGCAGTTGGAGTGCATATCTAAGAGGTGCATGAGGACCTATACTGGATATAATCCATTTAAGTATAAGTGAGGACCCATAATGGATCAAATATTTAATTATGAAGCGAGTACCCATACTGGATATAAAGCATGAAGTGAGGACCCATACTGGATATGATCCATTTAAGTACAGCATGAACTAAGGACCCATACTGAACAAAATATTTAAGTATGAAGTGAGGACCCATACTGGATAAAAACCAACTGCAGCCAAAAAGTTGAAGTAAGAAGCTTGTGATAAAATATTTGGTGAAAATAGAGGGCTCAAAAGGTACCAGATGTTTCATACTGGAGAAACAATTATTAATTGTGAAGTTTTATGAGGAATTGTTTCATTAGAGGGTACATGTTCAGGGATTTACAAATCCACTTGCCCAAATCCTGGGACAAGCTCAATTTTGGCTTGGGTAAGCTCAGATTAGCAAGGCACTTAGCCATGGGCAAGACTGAGAGAGTGAAATCGAAGATATTTTAATTAATGTTGGCTGCCTGGATAAAATATATAAAACACTACTGTAGCCCTGTCCAAGCTCTTTTCTTGACAGAGGGTAATGGTTAGTTTATAATGCATTATATTCTGTATTGTTATGCCCTGAAATATTACTAGAGTATGTATATCATTACCTTTATTTAGTGTTTGTCGGCACTGCATTCATCTTTTGCCTGATTAGCCACAGTTTATTTTCTCTATGATGTATAGTATGTAGTTTCCATTTTTTCATTCAAGGTGAGTCACATTTTCTCGCACAGACATGATAATGCAAATATTTTACTATTTAAAGCAAGTTTTGACAAATAAGGAGTAAATAATAATATTTTATAAGTTACATTTTAATTTTAATATCTGCACATATCTGGAACTCACTGACTTTGGTGCCTTTAGATGTTAAAGGTAGCTTATGGCTGTTTATCAGCTTACTGGTTCAAAACAGTCAGATTTTCAAAACTTATTTTGATGCATGTGACCGATGTTAGTGTGATGCCATATTAATTATTAATAGTATAACTCAGAAGATTTCATTGACAGGTGTGTATGGAAATAAAAGGCACTGGTCTTTAACAATTAACCAAGGGGATAATTTTATCCTAAGTGTGATTGATATTAAAAAAATGTAGCACCCACAACTGATGTGTTTGATGTGTTGTTTATGTGATAGTGGCAGAATACCAGTGCATACTTAATGCAGTTAAATGAATAAAATTATGATTTTTCAACTCATTCTCAAAAGTCTTGTTAAATAATTTGATGCATGTCGCTGATTTGAAGATGACTAGATCCTTATTATTAATGTGGAATTGGAAGCAGACATGAGTGGACACAACATAGAAAAAGCAGATATACTTTGATGATTCATACATTTTTACTTTGTTTTGTTTTATGGATAGATAGGTAAATATGCATGTCCATTTGGTCGTACTTGGAAAAGTAGATAAAGAAAAATGTTTTGTATTAAACCATAATTAAAAGTAAATTAACACAGTTATTTGGTTGTTTAATAATATTTCAATTTGAGATCTTTTACCAAAATCTCTCCCTCTCCTCTCCTTCTCCTCTCCTTCCCTCACTCTCTTACTTAAAAACGTGGGGTTTTCTAGTCGATATATCTATCACTACATGTATACATGTACATGTCTGTGCACTTTTAACTATATATGCATTCTAACTCTTCCTTCACATATTTACCTACCCATACATGTATTAATTGCATAACTTTTTGGTATATACATATTTATAAAACAAAAATGAAAGTTATAATAATATATAACATGACTTTATAATATCACATATTTTATCTTGTTTATTCATAATACTCATTTTAGGATATTAAATGTGGGCAAGCTCGTATTTCCCAGAGCAAGTTCAATTTTCCAATCAGTTTGCCCTGAGCAAGCAAGTTGACTTTCCTAATTTTTAAATCCCAGCCAATTAAGTGTAATGATTGTAGACTAATAAAATGTTTAGTAAGAGTGAAAATCTGAGTAAGCATTGTAGGACACATCATTTAAGTGAGAAGCATGGGATAAAAGATTTAGTCCGAGTTCAAGTCTAAAGAAGCATACAGGCATACATACTAAGGTTGTTAATGGCATCATTTTGTATTAGCCCTGTAGACTTTTACCAAATATAGATCCATTTAAGTAATTAATAAGTCATTTAGCTTCTCAACACATTTATTTTTCAGAAGGTTGAAACAATGGCATTATCATCTAAACTTTCTTGTCCATCTTCATTGATCATTAGCAGCACACAACAGGGTCCAGAAACATTGACCTCATGATAAGCAAAGGCACATGTTGTAGAGGAACCTATAAAAAATATAGGGACAGAGGGAGGCATAATTTGAGGGATGTGGCAGGTTACATTGTTAAATACTTTTTATAATCGTGCTGAAGTTAACTGAATGAATGTCTTTTTGTACATGTAGTTTGTTTATCTTGATAAATTGCCTTTAATTTCAGGATAAACTATACTGAAGAGATTGTTAAATACATTGAACATGGTTCCGGTACGCTTAACATGTGTACCACAAAACACATCGTGTATTACATCACTGCATTTTGTGTTGAATTGGATACAATCTACTTTTGTTGTTCATTTATAACTCAAGAAAATTTCTTTTTCTAAAAGGTCTTGACATTCATTTTGAGTAAGAACAAAGTCATATATTTTGTTGTTTTCATTTTTCAATTTTTCTGTCACTAGACAGATTGGCTTATACAGTTAGTTACAGTTGAATGTAAACAATTATTTCACAAACATTAATAAATTACCAATGATAAATTTAATGGGTCTGAAAATTTGAAAATTAAAATTATTTTATGTTTGTTCACAAGATATTGCTAACAAACTTTCCAACAATTATCTTTGCAGCTGGTTTGTAGTTATATATTAATGTTTCACATTCCATCTTAAACAGGTAGAAGCTATGTTGGTGTGTTCAGCAACTGCAAGGGGAAAAGAACTGTGTTTCTGAAATGCAAATGAAAATAGTACAAGTAAAATTGTACTGTGTTTGGTTAGAGTTTTGTTTTTTTAAATCATTCCAATGATATCCTAATTCTTTTGTGCATATATCTGTCCACAACATTTTCTCAGATTTTCCACTTAACTTTTTGGTACCATATTGTAACCATGTTTTGACCACTCCCAGTGGCCTAAGTGGTTAGAGTATCTGCCTCTGATGTCGGAGGTCTCTGGTTCAAACCCCGGCCGACTCACACTAAAGACTTACAAAAAATGGTATTGCCAGCTGCCTCACTTGGTGCTCAGCATTAAAAGGATAGTGTTAGGACTGGTTGGCCTGGTGTCAGGATAATGTGACTGGATGGGACAAGTTTGCTATCAACTGCCACACTCAAGACATTGTAGAGATAAAACTTAAAATTTTTTATAGCTAGTAGCCTACATTAAAAATTCAAATCACACACACACACACACACACACACACACTATTATGTTTTGCTCCCTCTCTTCAGACATATGAGAGGGGTCAGGAGTTCAAAATTTCAGTCACATTTTAATTATTTTTGCAAGGTAGCATAGAAAATATAATAGTGAATGGATTTGTGATTGTGAGCCATCATAGATGCTCTGCTGTCATCTGTTTCTTTTTTTTTGTCTTTGAAAAATGTTGTTGTTAGGTTTAATGCAATTTTTCAGCACAAGATGGGCTATACATTGCGACCATTATAATTAGTGGAGGAAGAACCCTGGAAAACCCCAGGAAGAACCACCGACCCACAAGAAGCTACTGGCAGGCTTTCTTATGTGCCCACGTTGGCCGAGCCTGAGACTTGAACTCACGCAGAAAGAGGTGAAATTGCAGTGATCCATAACAGTGAGCACTTTAGACCACTCTGTGAAAAATATTGAGTTTTCATTCAAATTTTTTAGCATCCTTATGGTGCACAAAACATTAATATTTAAGCAAATCCTTTAACATTTATGTTTGTTAAGTGGATGCTTTGCATGTATAACCCAAGTGATGTTCAAAGAAAACAGGTAATATTTTACATTGAGGATTCAGTTTGTTGATCAAAGTGTTTTTCTTTTCACACTTTCCACCCTTATTTCATTACCTATTTTACACTGCACACAAATGTAGCAAACATTTTCTGTAGGATACAGTATACACAATTATGTCGCGATTTTTGTCACAAGCATTTGACTACTATTCTGTTTTAAATTATTATTTTTCCATGTGAATGTAAATAAAATGTAAGTTTTATTCAAATATATACAAACAATATATGACTACCCAACCAACCAAAACACTAGATTCCTTATTTATGTACATGTTACATTATTGCAGCTAATATTTTTCATCAAAAGATAGCAAGGAAATACACTTACCAAAGCTGTGAGCAGGACAAAAACTTTTGGAAATAAGTTTCCTTTTTTCAAGTGATGGGGACACTCTTTGAGGTTACAGTAAAACTACGGAGACACTCTTTAAGGTCTTGATTCTGAGGTCATGTGCACTACTTATTCCGCTACACTCAGAAACGAACACAATAATGAAAGCTAAAGTTGTTTATTTGATGTACTCTAATGACCACATGTACATCTCTGGGTCTTTCTACCTCTGACTTCAATCACTGTAAATATCAGTACATTTTCCCACCCAGCTGCGAGTCAAAGTCTTTGAACTTGCCACACAGCTATTGTATCATGTTTTTTTGATGTACTCTTATAATGGCAATATGTACATCAGGGGATCTTTCAGCCACTGAATTCTGTCATTGTAAATATCAGTATATTTTCCCACCCAACCATCAGTCAAAGTCCTTGAACTTGCCGTCCAGCTACGGCACCATGTTTTGTTGATACACTCTTATAATGGCGACGTGTACATCGAGGGGTCTTTCAGCTACTGAATTATGTCATTGTAAATATCAGCACAGCTAATTGATCAACACATTTTCCCACTAAGCAGGTGGCCGAAGCAGAACTGGCAAATCTTTGAATTTTGCCGCTCGCCTATTACATGCGTATGGAGGACTCCTGCCTAATTGATTTTCTGCGTCCCAGATAAAAAAAATGGCATCCAAGTATGCGTGATTAAGGGTTTCCGAGACCTCTGTCAGATACACAAAGGTGGGACCATACTTCTATTGAAATCTTTAAATTTGTGTACACAGCAAAGCATTTGACCTATGAATGGCAAACAAATCGACTGGGTTACCTATATTTAGTTCTCATTTTGCTTTAACATACACATGATTCTACTAGAGGTAGGACAAAAATACTGTTTTTAGTGTTTTCTGCCACAAGTGAGCTGGGCATTGTAAAAGAGACAATCACAACACCCTCAGGTCGTGGGGTTTATTTTCTGTCAAGCATACAAGATGAAAGAAAAATGCACATAAAACCTCAGTGAAACAGAACAAATACTTAATAACAAAACAAATACATAAATATACAATACCACAAGGAGACCAATAATGGTACACAACCTGCATGCTGGTATAGTAGTAGAGGAAAATGAGGTTACTATTTCAGAGGCCCACTTCCCCCTATGCTGACATTTTCTTTCCCTGACAAAATGCTTCTACGCTGACATTTTCTTTACAGTCTGCAGCTCAAGGTGACAAAATATGTACTTTTTTCACAGGTGATGAAATATATTTGTTGGGGAAGGGGGTCTCTGAGATAGAAAGAACTCATTCCCTTCTACTACTATAAATATTTGTTTAAAACAATAAAAATAAAAATAATATTCCTCAGCGAGGAATGTTTTTATAGATGGCACAACACATAATTATAGCATATTTACAGCAAGGATATTTACAGCATTATATATAAGGACTGCACAACACACAATCTTAATTATACAGCAGAACCTGTCTTGAAAGACCACCATTTCTGCCAAAAAATAATGGTCTCTCAAAACAGGTGGTCTCACACAACAGGTCATAACACTATATAATCAACAAATCTGTGCATGGGGATTCTGGTCTCTCAAAACAGGTGGCCTCATAGCAGTGGTTTCTCAAGACAGGTTTTACTGTAGAAGCATATTTACAGCCTTATCTCTAGGACAGCACAACCCCATGTGAACTACTAGATTGCCAAACAACATTCTAGCAAGTTCAGTAAGAACATATAAACTTAATTAAGGACAGCACAGGTACATATAAACTTAATTAAGAAGGGCACAGTTACATATAAACTTAATTAAGGACAGCACAGTTACATATAAACTTAATTAAGGACAGCAGTCACATATAGTATTATCAAAGGACAGCACAGTTACATACAAACTTAATTAAGGATGGCACATACAAACGGGGGCCTTCTCTACCTTCAACAGATTTTGCACACTCTCCCCCATAATCAACCCCGGGGAGTGGAAAAGTGCACCCACCACGTGGTGACATGGTGGGAGAGTGCATTTTTCTGTTGAATTTTGAGGAATCTTGCAGGACCCCCATAATATTAGAAAAAATTGCATCGTACCGCCACACCGTCGACTATGGCTGTTACTGGAATTGAACTCAAGACCACCAGTAAGAGTGTCAACTGCGATAGCACTGAACCACAGACTCATATATAAGTCTCAGAAAATTATTATACAGTTATTTAACGGGAAATTCCTATAAGTGATTAGCATTACATTTCTGATTCTGAATAAATATTATTTTCACAATATAAAATAAATTGCAAAATCTACAATCTTACATATTTATACCTTTGGGTTAAAATACATTGCAATATGTACAGGAAACGAAATGCCATCTTGGATCGATACAACCGTTTAAATTACGATTCAGACAGACTTCTGCAGTCTGGAGATCGGTAATGCGTTCTGCAAGTGGTTTTAGTCAAGCTTCCTACACAAAAGCAATACCGAACATTGGTTTTATAAGACTCTATTGCAACATTTATTTATTTATCCTAAGGTCTTAAAATTATTAATATTGTTTGATTCCAGGTGATTTTAACAATTTATCTCCTCCCCTTAACGAACAACGATGAAGAGATACCAGCATTACGACAGCTCGAAGACAGTATTATCTCCCTTCAAAAAATACCAAGAAGAGAGATATAGTTATCTTCGCCGATTATTAATGTCTCAAAATAAGCTATCAGGAATGATTTATTATCGTGTCTATACAAATAAGATTTAATTGTTCCGCTTACTTTTCGATGACATTTAAATAACTCTTTTATTGCTATCTTACTGAGAAGATACTTACCACCTTTTGCAAAAACCTTTGACCGGTCTAAGTCGATATTAATTTTTGTATATTTTTCTTGACTGATCGGATCGTAAAGGTTATCGTATTTCAATATAAGCTCATCTCGTAACTTTTCAAGATAATCAAAATATTAGCCGTTATCTGATTTGATAAGTGAGAGCTTAATTCTATCAAATTTACTAAACAAATACCTGAAATTTCATCATTAATATCAACTGATAATTGCTGGCCTTTAACCATCAATTTTGTAATTTTGCTACTAACTCCATCAGCTAATGTTAAAGTTTCTAACATTATTTTTAATATTAGGCAAAATTAATTAAATATGTCACCAGTACTGGCGTGGTATCCAATAGCTGGTATATTAATTCCGTCCTAGCAGTATCTCTTATCGTCGGAATTACTTAGTCCCCGTTTTATAATTGAGTCTGTTTCAAGTTTGTGATGATTTGTTCTAATAACATTTGTTTTAATAAACTTAGTGCAGCTGTTTAGCGCTGCTTTAAAATCATCAAATTTCATAAATTTTTTTTACGTACCCACGAGGAATAGCTTTTGCTTTTTTGTGTCAGTTTATTGTCATTTAAAATTATGGCGTTCGTTTTACTTCTTAGTCCGACAAATTCCCTAAATGGCACAAACATAAATTCATCTTTCATCTTGGCAATAACTTTTTTATTTGCATCATCATCAAATCCACTACTTGCTGGATAATCCGATAAATCAAATAGGTCACGGTATTTATAAATATATTGATAGACGTCCTCACATTTTATATTATAAACTAGCGAATCTGCATCAGTCAGCAAAATAGCAACTCCGAATCTGGCCACTGCTTTTTGGTAAAATTATAGTGAAAATCGTACATCAGCCACTTTGATACCTCAAGTACTGCTGCACCAACATAAATCGGTTTATTTAGCTTTCAATTTGTCTTTCGTCGCTTTATTGCAACAAGATTTTCATTAAATATTTTGATACTGAAAACCGTTATCTTTAACTAATTTATTTCTGCGATTTATATCGTTTACAATTTCAATATTGACTCGATTTCTTATATTTTCCATTGTCTTACTGAACACAGAATGGCATTGGCCGGACTTTCAGACTCGCCATTGCTACATTTGTATAACTGTACTGGACTTGAAAAATTATCCTTAGCGCAACAAACTACCTTATAATCTGCTCCGCAAGGAACATGTTGCTGTATTTTTCTTGTACTTGATTTTTTTGGATTATTTTCTGTGCCGGCAACAGGAATAAGCAGACACTCGAAATCAGCATAAATGACAAACGGAATACTTAGCTTATGATTATAATTTTTAAATTTTAATACTTTTTCTTTTTCTCCTGGCATGGTTATTCATTGATCGTTAACACAGTATTTGAGATGCTCTTGCAGTTTTTCATCTTTAGAAAAACCTTGTAAACAACTGTAACAGAAATATTTCTTATTTTTATTTTTATTATATTGTCTGCCAACTAGGCTGTTCAAGTTTTTTATTCAGCTGTAATGTCCTTTATAAAATAATAAATTTATTGTATTTTGTGTAGCAGTCTCTGAAAAATCTCTCGGGTAAACATTTTCTTTTTCATCTAGTCCGAAAACATTTACGGAAATATAGTTTTGTTTTTCAAACTGTAGTATCTGATTCTCTGCTGCTGGAAAAGTTATCCTATTAAAATTTAGCTCATCTTTGTATGGCAAATATTTTTCAACTCGATCACAGTTACAACTTTGAGGATGTTTCCCAGTCAAAATTGCCCAACAATAACATTCATTATCATTGTTTTTGACATTTATACAGCATTTTTTATTTTTAATTTTTTGAGGCAGATCAACATAAGAACTACCGCGATGTACATTATATTTCATTGTGTGAAATAAAACTTCTTTTATCTTTCAAATTTCCAACCTGATCCTGATGCAGTAAATTCCTCCAATTTTTATTTCTTTCTTGATGTATTTCATCAGCGACTGAGGAAATATTTGTTCCAGTTAATATTATTCGTAATTTAGCCGTTAAATATGGTTAGGAAATCTCGTTGGTGAAATTTGTATTTTCAAAAATTATATCACTTATATCTTTTTGATGCGCGTGTAACTTTGATAAAATAACATGATACTGCACTATTAGCTTGATACCTTTATGAGCTGCAAGTTTTCGGGCTACAACTGGTTGTAAAAGATGAAATAAATTTGTACAGTTAAAATTTGCTAAACTATTTTGATAATTGAATTTATAACTGTTATAGTAAACAAAAAATGCAGTAGCAATTTTTTCCGATTTTATAAGGCTCTTCTAGGCAATATCTTGTAATTTTACCATTATATTTATATAGTATTTTCTAATTAATTTCTTTTTATTTATTTTTAATTAGAGATATGAAAATTCTATATAATATAATGATTGAAAATATATATATTGGTTTATCAGCAGAAGAACAAGAAGAATATCACATACATATAATTTATAATCATTACGCCGGAAATGCATTTGGTTCAGTTATTCACGCAGAATATCAAAGGTATTTTGGTAAATTAACACCAGCCGGTTATAAGATCAGTGTTAAAGGAGACAATATAGATAGAATTAAAATGCTTAGGAAAGATTTTATTTATATTTTGTTCTGCGGGGACATCCCAGAAGGACAGCGAGTTTACAGAGTAAATAGATGACAATATTGAAAATTTAGCATTGCAAGATGAATTTCAACCGCATCCTACGTCTGAGTTGTATGAGGCTAACGATCGCGGGATTATACGAAATAAACGAGTATAAAAAGTTGTTGGTTTTATGCAAAACAGCGTATATTTTATGGTAACTGTTAGAGGAGCAAAAACTGAAAAAGTTAATTATCTGTCACATCGTTTTATTTATGAAACATTTAACGGCGCAATTTCAAATAAATTAGTTATCGATAACATCAACAGCAAGAAAACCGATAATAGGATTGAAAATTTAGATTTAGCTACACCAAAAGAAAATACTAAACGGGGAGTTGGTGGTGCTAATAATTTTAAAAATCCCAAAAGATCAATTATCTCAGTAAATCTTGAAACTGGAAAAGAAATGAAATCTAAATCAATAACAGCTGCTGCAAAATATCATAAAATTAATTTTCAATCAGTAAAGGATGTAGCTGATGGCAAATCTAAATCAGCAACCTCAACGTTAACCTTTGACAGATTTATTTTCAAATATGACGATTAACTATGTTTCTTAATTCGGTTTTGGTAAGACAATTATAAGCAAATTTTAAAATATCATCTTTATCAAATTTTAATCTTATAAATGCACTATCATTAAGTTTAGTTTTTTCTGCTGCTGCTAGAAGAATTTTATCAGAATCACCTTGCAGTACAGTAAAATTAAGAAAATAAGCACTATATCGCGACAAATATTTTCGCATTGCCTCGGCTAATTCATTATAATTTATTATACCAACTTTCTGATGATATTTTGAGGTTTGTGTAGCTCTGATGCAAGATCATCGTACAATTCTTTTTTGCCAAGACCAAGTTTATATTTTGCTCCAATAAAACCCTGCACCAGCATTCTATCAAGACGCTCTCTCATATTTACAGGTTTCATTTCACGAAGTTCGTCTAGCATTACTTTATCGCAGCTGTGCTTATCTTGTTCATTATCAGAGTAGCAGATATCATGACGCATTGCTATTGCATCAACTTGATTGTAAGTCTCTTGCCCTGGCAATGGATTATCGTTTTCATCCAGTTGTTTATCTAGCGGATTGTATAGTCCGGTATATTTGTATCTTGGTAATGGCGAACCCGATTTTGGTTTTGCTAATTTGCCAATTAATTTCTGTATATCTATACCTGTTCCAATTATTTCTCTGTTGTTGCA